>CAUYPK010143988.1:0-36569 GCA_963574355.1 Loris lydekkerianus
TTGAATTTATTTATTTTTTTATTGTGGAGAAGGGGCAGGGAAAGAAGGCGGGGGAAGAGGTGAGTGACAGGGTCGGGCCAGTGGCATGGTACCACATTGGCTGTATCTAGGTAGAGGCAGTTTCAGGCCGGGCCTTGCTGACCCTTCCAGATTTCAAGACTGGTCTTTAGAAAGAGAGGTATTACCCAGTTGCAATGATTTAAATTAAATTAAGAAATCTTAACCTGAGGTCCATGGATGGGCTTCAGGGGGAATCTGTGAACTTTCATCTGATTCTCAAAGAGATCCAAAACCTTCAAAAGGTTAAGAACCACAGGGCTAGCTCAACCAGGACCAAAAAGAAAAAGGCAAAAATTTTAAAGAGATTGTCAATCAAGTATACTCAACCCACAGATTCCTTTTTCCCCCTCAAGTTTCTCATACCTTTTATTTGCTCATACCTTTAGTTGTAGCTTATCTTACCTTTTTTTTTTAACAGCACCTGTATAAGTTTTCACTTGGATTTATATTTGAGAATGATCCCTGAATGTATGTATAGTAGATGTCTACTGGTTCTTACTCTAGTGAAACAGACAGCAGTAGAACACGATAGTGATTATTAAAGTTCAGTTCACTAACTTAAATTTGTCTATAATATTGGATTAGTTAACTGGTTAGGTCTCTTCTGTGATTAAATAATTCCGTTAATACAGTAAAAGTATAATTCTTTGAATAATATCCCTCTAACAAACCATGCAATAGGAAGCCTAGAAATCACAAGCAATGGAATGAGGGCAAATGTTGAAATTACTGTAATTCCATGAGATCAGGAAGCAAATGATTTACGTACAAAGAGACAGCTAGCTGTGTGACGATTTTTTCAGATATTGTTAAGATCCAACTGATTCATAAGCGCGTGCTTTTTCAGTAGCATGGATGGAACAGGGGCTGCATGCCTGGCAAGCACTGTCAGAGAAAACTGGCTAAGGACCAAAGGGCCATTCCAGAGAATGTCTCCTGGAAACGCATGCAGAATGCAAGGCCATATCAACTATACTGACAGTGGTTTTGAATGTGGTGGACAAAAATGAATGAAGGAAAAGAGAAGATGCAGCAAAGTCATTCTTATGTACAAATTTTCTCACCTGGAATTACAGAGATAGTTTTCAAAGCTCGGAGAACCCTGAATGTTCTCAGCGCTGAGACATTGCCCAGGTCCACAAACTCTGTCACATATCTGTAGTAAGGGAGGTCACACACAGACACAAATGACAAACACAGGCACAAACACAAACACCAAAGGAAAAAAACAAAACCACAACAAAACAAAAAGTACAAAACGTCACGTCAGGGCCCTAACCCAACACCTAACACCAACCCCGGGCCATCTTACCTGGGATTACCGAAATAGTTTTCAAAGCCCTCAGTACCCTGAAAGTGCGTAGAGCTGAAACATTGCCTAGGTTTACAAACTCTGTTATATACCTGCAGAATCAAACCAAAGTTAACTTGTAATGGTACCACTGGGCGAGAGTGTGAGGATGGGGGGAAGAAAGGGTCTTATATACAAGCTATTAATTTCATTTTTTTCCTTGAAAAAGAAGTTTCAAAATATAAACATTTAATAAACACTTTTTTTAACTTGGGCAAGGAGAATTCAAAGTACATTCGAAAGAACTGATATAACCTGGAGGTTCTGGGGATTTACTCTATCAGCATTGTGATGTGCTGATCCCAATCAGAATGGCTTTCCTGGCAGCCCATCTACTGTTGTAGTAAAAAGGAAGGCCAGGAGGCATCAAAGGCTTATGTCCCCAAGTTTTGTGGATGATTTCTTAGGAAAGGAAGACAAATTTTGGCAGCAGGAGCTCCCCAAAAACAATACAATATTAAAATAACTCCCTAGTAGACAATGGCAAAAATGACTAATTATCTGTATATATGATTTATCCAAAGATCATTGCAATCAGTGTAAAGGTGACATTTTGGCCTGAAACATATGAAAGCAGGACTCAGGAAAATCCAGATCATGGGATCGGAGTAAAAATATTGTGTTAAGTGGTCATTTTATTATCAGGTTTGTGCCTGGTAAGGACATTTAAATTTTAAATGGACACTAATATGCATTCATAATGCTAGAAAATAAGAAACTGCCTTTATACAACAGAAAATCAAAGTTCCAGTTTCAAATATTCAATATATACATACCATTCACTCACATTTTACAGGTGAAATACATCTTTCCATCTGATGCTCAGACCTATATGTATTTAAATGCGTTCTCTCTTACACATCTTCATGCAAACATACATACACACAACCTGTTCACCATCCTCATTATACCCCAAAAAATGACAAGGTGCTTTCCCAACTTGGAAATAGAAATAATAAAGTCTGCTATAACTCTTTTATCATCAGCTAAGTCTCCCAAAGATATATTTTCATTGCGAAAACAACACAAATTATGAGAACAGCTAGCCCACCCGTGGGGAGTTACACTGATCTCTAGCAACAGTTCAAATTTCTGGTTAGTAACTCTTCAGTAAGTGCCAGTTTGGATACCTTGGCTCATGTTTTGACTCTTAAATGTGCTCTGAAATCTGCAACACCTGGCCAGCCTCATTAAATTACACGTGATAAAACAAACCTAGAAAACTCATTTTCAGCTGAAGGTTTGCACCTAAAATATTCCAAGTCTTCACAGAGGCCCTCCAATGATGAGTAGGCAAACCGTGGTCAATGTTATAAAGGGGAATGAAATGTGAAGAGCTTTAGTGGGAAATTGCTCCCTACTTTCTCTCCCAGCTATAAAGCCTCTGCTTACCTTCTCCCACACACACAGCATATACTATCACTGCCTGACCACACGAGGCCCTCACAAGCAAGAATCATAGGCATAAATCCAAAGGGCTTTACATGATTATCCATTAATTCCTCATATAGCTGTATCCACAAACTCACACTTACAAACACAGTCATACAAACACGCCCAGGAGTACAACCCCATACACATAATCACACCCAGATTGACAATAAAGTAAGTAGAGAACTTACGCCATCATGATGACACTGAAATCTAACCAGTTCCATGGATCCCGTAAAAAGGTAAAGCCATCTATGCAGAAGCCTCTTGCAATGATTTTCACTAGTGATTCAAATGTATAAATCCCTGTGAACGTGTACCTGTCAAAGAAATAGATAACTTGAGGTAATTTCTGATAGAAATTAAAAATGAACTCTTAAGATAATACTTGAAGAGTGGCTTCAACTAACAAAGACAAAACAAAAAGGGCACAGCCAATGCAGCAGAAAAGGGAATTAAAAAGCTGTGAATGAAACTTACAGAAATGCAAAAACTTTGGAATGTTGTTTTGGATCCTGAATGGTATTCCAAGGGAATAACTCTGTACTGCCACCTAGTACATAATACCGTATATACTCGAGTATAAGCCGAGTTTTTTTTTTCCGGCACAAAATTTGTGCTGAAAAACCTGAACTTGGCACAAATTTTGTGCCGGAAAAAACTCGGCTTATACTCGAGTATATAGGTAACTTTTTTTTTTTTTTAGGTGGGTGTGGTGGTTCACGCCTGTAATCCCAGCACTCTGGGAGGCCAAATCGGGAAGACTGCTTGAGCTCACAAGTTTCAGACCAGCCTGAGCAAGAGTGAGATCCTGCCTTTAAAAAAAAAAAAAAAAAAAAAAGGCAGCCATTGTGGCAGGTGCCTAAAGTCCCAATTATTCGGGAAGCTGAGGCAAGAGTATCACTTGAGCCGAAGAGTTTGAGGTTGCTGTAAGCTATGATGCCACAGCATTCTACAACAAAGTGAGACTCTGTCTCAAAATAAATAAATAAATAAATAAATAAATTTATTTTATTTTTTGGAGATGGGGTCTCACTACGTTGCTCAGGCTGGTCTCAAATTCTTGGCCTAATGAGAACTTTTTGCTTCTGCTTCCTGAGGAGCTGGGGCTACAGGTGTGTAGCACCACATCAGGCTAGTACATAATCATTTTGAAGCAGGTAGGAGGGCTCCAGAGCTATTTTTAACTTTAGAGAAGTCAAAAAAGAAAAGGAAACCGAAAGTTAGGGAAGATAATGTTATTAGGAACTGAAGATACAAGACACAAGGGCTATAAGGCACAGGTGTCAGCCAGCACAGGTGGGGGGCAGGGGGGCAGTGTGAAGGGTCATAATGTCAGGGCATACTTTTGGCTTCTAGAGTTGACTTCTGGGATATTTCTTAAATTTCACATGTATTTTCAGCCCTCTCTATGAAATAAAGAGTGGGAATAACTAATTTTTTTCCTTGATGGATAAATTGTGGCAAAGCAAGATTCAACAATGAAAATCTTTAAAACAAACAAGCAAATAATTAAATGAGCTACTTACTCCACATTCTTCGACCAGTCAGGAGGGTTACTAAAAGTCATGAATACACAGTTGGTCAAAATAGTGCACATAATGATCATGCTAAATACTGTAGAGAAGAGTCAAGGGGGATATGTAAAATCTGGCCTGTTTTTTCCCCAGAAAACAAATACATTTCACATTATGTATCATGAGGTCTACAATCAATAACTTGAAAAGAATCAAAGCACAGGAGAGGAGAAAAAGGCAAAGGCAAAGTGATAATGAGATCTGTGATCATCACCATCAACACAGAATGTCACTGTGTGCACATATCCAACACCTGCCCAGAGAACTGGACGGATAGGCAGGATAGTATTCTCCTTCCAAAACAGCTATTCTATTCTCTCATGGGATAAAACATTTCCCTCTGTTATGTATACCACTTTCCACCTCAGATATGGAATACTTTTGCATGTAGTAATCAAAGTTGTCAGGCAAGAAAAATCAATTAAATCTGTATTATTTAGTCCTCATTTGTTGTTAATTATCTCGCATAACTAGTTATCTGAAAATCTGCATGTAATGGCTCAATTTTTTCCTTCCAGTGGGCTAATTATCTCTGGGGGCAAGGTACCTGCTGATGCAGCCAATGTGCATTGCATATGTCCAAAGTGAGAAACCAGTCGTGGCATGTTAGGTAAGGATTTCAAAGATACCTGCACCACCATTCTCCTAGGAATTACATAGTAGAGAAAATCCATCTGATCATTCTCAACATGTCCAGGAATATTTATGGATAGCAAACCAAACATTTCAGTTTCATCCAGGATCTTTCTCAACCCTTTCTGTTCTTGTCTACTGAGAAAAACCAAACTGTTTTAGGTCAGTCTAAGTTACTCAGATTCTACCCGATGCATTAACAAGCACGGCAGCCATGCCTCATTTGTCACTAACTCATGCTCTCTTGTTAATGGCATTCAGCATCTATATGTCACTAGTGGAGTTTTAAAAAGACAATGCATTTCTTATAGCTAGAGGTTTTTTTATTTAAATTTTTTTTTTTTTTTTTTTTTTGAGACAGAGTTTCAAGCTGTCACCCTGGGTAGAGTGCTGTGGTGTCACAGCTCACAGCAGCCTCAAATTCTTGGGCTTAAGTGATTCTCTTGCTTCAGCCTCCCAAGTAGCTGGGACTATATGCATGTGCCACAATGTCTGGCTATTTTTGTTGCAGTTGCCATTGTTATTTGGCAGGCCAGGGCTGGATTCGAAACCACCAGCTCCAGTGTATGAGCCGGTTGAGCTACAGACGCCAAGCCAGCTGGGTTTTTTTTTTTAAATCACTACAGTTGGATTTTTCTTCATGCTCTTTAGAATCAGAAGAGAGAGGGAAAAAAAAAAAATCTATCTTCTGATCCAACAGAAATGGAAGAAGTCCACTGTCAATTATTTATTTTCTTATAAACCTTCAGATTTCAGAACTATGTTGCTTGTAAAGTACAGATTTCAGAACCAGGTTGTTAACTTTTCAGAGTTAATAAAATGTGGTAACAGCTTACTGAACTGATTTACAAAGGTGCCATTGCTAGTTTCCTCATTCTTCTTGGAGGATACAAAACTCTTTGAAGCATGGGACTAAGTGCTATTAAACTAAATACTAACCAGGCAAGTTTGAAGTCACTATGCAATGTTGACATATTTTTTCAATTGTCACATGCTCTCCTATATTAATAAGATATAAAAGCCAGGATACATGAATAAATCAGCATTTTTCTATTGAAGGGGAGTAAAAGATTCAAATCTATTCTACCATCTACACCAAACCTCTGTTAGTCAGGGAGACTATTTCATCTGATGAGAACTCTCTCAGATACTTTCTAAGCTCATTACTCAAAAAGTAAAAAAGAATTCCAGACAGATCTCCATTCATTCAACTCTTTGTAACTCAAGAAGTAGCTTTCACAAAATTCTCTTATTGGAGCTTAATGTACCAACATGTTGAGCAGTCTGCCATGCAATGAAATCCCTAAAGTCAGAGCACTTTAAAAAGTTAAGACTTCAATAAAAGGTTATCATCTTAATTTTTCCCCATTGTGATAACAACAAAACTCCAAACTCTCACAATATCATCCTAAGAGAAAAGAATTTGCCAAAGCTGAGCTTGGGATTTGGCAGGTGTTCACTCTTGAAACTCTGACTAGTGGTACAGTCTACTACAACACTAGTAAAAAACTTAATATACAATTTAGTTGTCAAATACTAGAAATGTACACAAGCAATCATAACAATTGCTACACTCACTCCATGCTTGTAGAAAGGATATGAATGTATCAAGATTTTAATAGCTATTCTTCTTATCAGGTTAAAAGGACTTAAAATGTACAAGGCAGGCGTGGCACTAAATCTGAAGAGAGTTTTCCCTCTGTTTAATACTACAAAGGTCTGTGGAGAAAGAAAAAGAGAGAACATATTAAAGCATGGTATGAATAACCACATAAAACATTTTTCTAGGCAAGAAATAAATAAACTCAAAGGTCCTTATAATTTTTATTTTTCAACTTGATTTTTTATTTATTTTATTTTATTTTTTGCAGTTTTTGGCTGGGGCTGGGTTTGAACCCGCCACCTCTGGCATATGAGGCCAGCGCCCTACTCCTTTGAGACATCCTTTGAGCCATAGGTGCCGCCCCTCAACTTGATTTTTAAGGAAAGAAACCTTAACACAAATACAACTCCCTTCCCCCCACATTTCTCCCCCTGCCTTGCCCCAGATTATATTGGAATACAAACAGCTGGCATGATATAAACTATTTTATTTTATTTTATTTATTTTTTGAGATAGAGTCTCACTTTGCCACCCTTGGTAGAGTGCCATGGCGTCATAGCTCACAGTAACCTCAAGCTCCTGGGCTCAAGAGAGTCTCTTGCCTCAGCCTCCCAAATAGCTGGGACTACAGGCGCCCACCACAATGTCTGGCTATTTTTAGAGATGAGGTCTCATTCTTGCCCAGGCTGGTCTTCAACTCATGACCTCAGCAATCCACCTGCTTCAGCCTTCCAAAGTGCTAGGATTACAGGTGTGAGCCACCACGTCCAGCTTGATGTAAGCAATTTTAGAGAATAAACTTTCTTTCAAGAACAAGCCATATGAGTTATACCTACTATCTATGCCAGTTTATTGATTTTGGATTCATTTATGCAACACCTCGCAGTAGGTGCTCAACAATACTGAGTGCCTACTATGAGCCAGACAATGTTCTAGATGCTTGGGAATTATCAGTGAATAAGATATTCCTTGCTGGAAAGCTTATATACTAGTGAGGAATGCAGATAATAAATAAAAACATAACAAATAAGTAAATTACATAGCATGTGATACACAGAAGGTTGTTAAGTATACAATGTATGGCTAAAGGAGATGATCGGGCCAAGGCAAATCAGGAACAGGCAGGGGTGTAGCAGCTCACCCCACATAATCCCAGCGCTTTGGGAGGAAGGCCAAGGCAGGCTGATCACTTGAAGCCAGGAGTTTGAGATCAGCCTGAGCAACACAGTGAGACCGCATCTCTATAAAAAAAATAGAAAAATTAGCTAGGTATGGTGGCAGGTGCCTGTAGTCCCAGCCACTTGAGAGCCTGAGGTGGGAGGACTGCTTCAGCCCAGTAGTTTTTTAGGCTGCAGTGAGCTTTGATTTCACCACTGCACGCCAGCCTGAACCACAGAGTAAGACTCTGTCCTTAAAAACAAAAAAATACGGGGATCAGGGAATGGGTGAATGCTAAAATGGAGAGGTGGCAGTTTTAAAGCAGGTGGTCAGGATAAAAGAGATCTGAACAAAGGCCAAAAGGAAGTGAGAAGTGTTCTTCATTCTATCTGGCCTTTAAGCGCCTCCAATATCATCCTTGCCAAAATCATCCAATCATATTTCCCAGCATGTATCTTCCTATCTAGGCAAACTAGTTTGTCCCCCCAGAACAGGTTATAATAATTCATATCTTTGGCCTTTGCTCCCATTGCTCATTCTACCATGTTCCCACTGCTCATTCTACCGAGAAAGCTCCATCTCCTGATTCGAGTGAATTAAATATTTTTGAGCAACTCTCCTCCTGTGCCAAGCATTGTGTTCAGCTCCCCAGGACACAAAATTAAATAAAACTGTACTCTGGGGGAAGACATATATGTGAACTAGTGATTATGACACAAGGTAAGCACAAAGCTCAAGAACAAAAATATGCATAATGTATGAGAGGCAGCAGGAGGGCGAGATTTTCTTTCCCCTTGCGTGGTGGATAAAAAAGGACAATGAGCTGGGGAGGTATTCATTAAGGAAGGCAACTAATATTTGGAAGGGATCTTAAAGGATAAAGAGGAATTAAGAGAACTTAATTATTCAGACAAAGGGGGAAGAGATGGCAGGGAAAGGGAACAACACAGCATGTACAAAAGATGCAGAGCATGTAACTGCAGCTGTTTTCACAGAATTGAAAAGTAATTCAGTGTTGGGCGGCTCTTGTGGCTCAGTGGGTAGGGCACCAACCCTATATACTGAGGGTGGCAGGTTCGAAACCGGCCCCGGCCAAACTGCAACAAAAAAATAGCCGGGCATTGTGGTGGGTGCCTGTAGTCCCAGCTACTCAGGAGGCTGAGGCAAAAGAATCACTTAAGCACATGAGTTGGAGGTTGCTGTGAGCTGTGACACTACAGCACTCTACTGAGGGCAATCTGTCTCTAAAAAAAAAAAAAAAAAAAAAAAGAAAGAAAAATAATTCAGTGTTGATGAATAACAGCATAGGCAAGTGGGGGAGCAGACTGTGACGCTGGGTAGGGATGCAGGGACCTACTAGGCTGTGAGTCCCTTGGGAGACAGGCCAGTGGCAAACACACAGCCTTATGGCCTCACTGCATGAGTGAGAGCACAGGGCTGAATGCTCATCATTTAAAGTAGTTTTTAATTTAATTTAATTTTTTTTTTTTTTTTGAGACAACAGTCTCACTTTGTCACCCTCAGTAGAGTGCTGTGATGTCATAGCTCACAGCAACCTCAAACTCTTGAGCTCAAGCAATTCTCTTGTCTCAGCCTTCCAAGTAGCTGGCACCCGCCACAATGCCTAGCTATTTTTAGAGATGGGGGTCTCACTTTGGCTCAGGCTGGTCTCAAACCTGTGAGCTCAGGCAATCCAGAGTTCGGCCTCCCAGAGTGCTAAGATTACAGGCATAAGCCATTACTCCTGGCTATAGTTTTTAATTTTAATTTAGAGTAACACATGCTCATTTTTTTAATAAAAGGAACATAAGACTAAGTTCTACCTCATTACCCAATGATAACCTTTCATGCTAGGTTTTTGTGTATCCTCCCAGAAATTCTTTACAAATAACAGGCATACATAAGAGAGACTTAAAAAGTCTCTCTTTCAAATGGGATTGTTCTATAAATGTTCCTGTACCTTGTATTAAAAATGAGCCCCCACAAAGAAAAGCCCAGGACCAGATGGCTTCACTGATGAATTCTACCAAATGTTTAAAGAAAATTAAACAAACTCTCCCACAAAATAGAAGAGAATATTTCTCTATTCATTCTATAAGGGTGGTATTACTGTGATACAAAACCAGACAAAGACATGACAAGAAAAGAAAACTCCAGACTAATATCCCTTATGAATACAGACATAAAAACCTCAACAGAAATACCGGCAAACCCAATCCAGCAGTATATAGAAAGGCTTATATACACAATCACCAGTGGGATTTACTCCAGAAATGCAAAGAGGGCTTAGAACACAAAAGTCAACCAATGTGATACAACCTATTAATAAAACTAAAGGGAAAAAACTGCATCTAACAAAGTCCCACAGCTTTTTATAATAAATAAAAGCACACAACAAACTAGAAATAGAAGAGAGCTTCCTTAATCTGACAAAGGTCATCTCTGAAAAACTCAAAGCCAACATCATACTTTTTTTTTTTTTTTTTTTTAAACTAACCTCCATCCTCTACAACTGGGTTTTAAGTTCTTTGAAGGAAGAAACCAATCTTACACTTCCTCACAGCTTCTATACAATGCTCAGCACATAATGTTTCTAAGAAAAAGTTGCAGGTAGATTTTTTTTTTAAGTTCCTTTCTTCTAACCTTTCATTCCTAATCTGCCAGAGTCATGCTATTCTCTTCCCAGTGGAAAAGCCAAGCTGGTATTGAGCCGTATCATTCTGGAAACACCCACTGCATCATCCGCAGTGCTACAAGTATATTCTTCCTGTCTGAAAGCACATTGCCTCTGGTGGGGTATGCTCAGGGGACACCTCATCCTAAAAGCAAGAGGAAGTAGTAGACCTGGGGTGAGTCCAAAACAGGTCAAGGGGCGAGCTTTAGCTTTTCCATACCTTGGCTTCCCAAAGAAACGAAGAGCCCAGGATTTCCCCCAAAAGCCTCTCTCTAAGGTCCCAGTACCCCACGTTTCTTTCTTTCTTTTTTTTTTAAGTTTCTGGCTGGGGCTGGGTTTGAACCGGCCACCTCCAGCATATGGGGCTGGCACCCTACTCCTTTGAGCCACAGGCGCCACCCCCCTCCATGTTTCTATAGCAACTCTCTACATGAAAATGAGCATTTTAAAATAACCTCCTCATTCAAATTCGTAAGATTCCCATGAAGTGTGGGTGAAAGAGGGATTATTATCCTCTGTGCATTTTACAAAAGCTCAGGAGAGGACACCACCTATCAAAAATCATGCACCAAAGAGCTACATATTGTGCTGAGACAGGCTTCTCCACAGCTTCTACCGTGCCAGCATGGGATGCGGTGTATGGGCAACACGGCAGAGAAGCTGGTGTGGGATGGATTCTCTGGAAATGAGAGATGTGAACCCCTGGGGTATACTGCACAAAGCAGCTAAGCAACAATGAAAGAAGCCCTGGCCCATGTCTCAGGACCTAAAAGGCACCAGATGAGGCCTTTACAAACTCATTTACCTGCCATACGGAACAGGCAAGAGGATTTTAAAAAGTAATATACTCTGTGCCCTCCATTTCTCTCTCCTTTTAGTTTGGTCATGATGGAAATACAGATTTTAGAAGTACTAACGGGGTGGAGGATTTCCTATCATCAAATCAGTACCTGGCAAGGGCTGGCATACAGCAAGTGCTCAATATGTCTATTAATTGGCTAATGAATAAATGCTTGTGTTGACAGAAGTGAGGGAAAAGAGAAGGGGAAAAAGGAAGACATTAAGAAAAAAATTGTTATACCTTGGTTGAAGAAAAACTAAGAGCTAGCTGGGATTCTGCATTAGTATCAGTGCTAAGCTGGCAAGTGAGAGACAGATGATCCTGAGGAAAACTAAGTACCTTTAGTGAATTTTAAAACTATGATTTTGTAAGTAGAAAAGCTCTATTAAGGACATTTAATGTATGAAGTAGAAATGTCATGATTATTTTGGGTACTGAATGTTGCACAAAGAATAAAAATCATTTAGCATCACCTCTT
Organism: Loris lydekkerianus; assembly: GCA_963574355.1. Classification (NCBI taxonomy): domain Eukaryota; kingdom Metazoa; phylum Chordata; class Mammalia; order Primates; family Lorisidae; genus Loris; species Loris lydekkerianus. The sequence goes on from CAUYPK010143988.1 coordinate 11,807, forward strand.
TCTCGATATTTACATCCCGTTATCTTCATCAAGTATAAAAATAGGAGATCTTTTTTTATTCAAAGAGAAATAAATATCTAGTCCATAGCAAGCCTCCTGAAGGAAGGTGAATCCCCTCTACTTTAAGCACAAAGTTTTGTACTTTATTGTTAAAATAATTAGATATTTTATACACAGATTTTCATAAATCTTTTGAATAAAGCAAGATGGTAGTTGGACCCACACAAATACTCAAAGGTTAGGGGTTTTGATTCTAACACTGGTGTTTGCAGTTCTTCTATGAGAGAAAGAGAGAGAGACAGAGAGAGAGGCAGATGCTCAGTGGCAACAAGCCTTGTCTGTAAAGACGCAAGGAGTAAATGTTGGGAGCTTTGTAGGCCTGGCGGGTTTTGTACAGTTTCTGTTAAAACATCTCAACTCGGTCACTGTGGTGCAAAAGCAGTGATAGTTAACATAAAAACAAACAAAAGGGGCTATATTCCAGTAAAACCTTAAGGACACAGAAATTTAGATTTCATACAATTTTCATATTATAAAAGGCTTTCTTAGCTTGTAGCCCATACAAAACCAGATGGCAGAGTTGATCTGGCCCAGAGGATACGCTAATACCAGTTCTCCACTCAGGCCAGACTAGCTACAAAACAATCATCTGACCAGCTTTTTAAAAAAATGCAGATTCATAAGTCACACCTCCAGAGGTTCTGAATGAATAAGTCTGAAGAGGAATCCAGGAATCTATGCTGGCCATGTTCTGGGAGCCACCAGCTCATCTCTCAGGTCATACCCTAAGGCACTGGGTTTTCCTTCTTTGCCTGCCTCTACCTAGGTGAGTAGACATGTGTCTCTCTGGATCTCATTTTCCTCATCTATAAAATACGAGAGGGCTGCCTGATGGGTGTGCCCAGGTCCTTTCCAGAAATTCAGAGAATCCAAGATTAAATACAAGGAAGCAGCAAACAATACATTCAAGGAAGAAGACTATTATTATTTATTCTTTCACATTTTATCTTGGTAGAACTCTTCTGAATTAGTTATTTTGCTCTCTCAAGTTAAAGTTTGTAAAGTCCCACGTCCAGTGCTGGATGTAAACATCCTTGCAACCACACTGATGTCAGCAGGGGGCAGTATGAAGGAGTCCGGGCAGAAGGCACCCTACAATGCTTTTCCCTGCGCTATCCCCCCTACTTTTATCCCTTTCTCAGTACAACAGTGAATACATGAGAGAGAGAACGAATAGAGATGATTGGTGATAGGATGGCTCTTTAAAGATAAGTTTTTCCCATGGCTGATTAAACATCTGTAATCACCGTTAAACTGCTGCTGGGAAACCACAAAATGACATTCTTTATCTTCTGTTCAACACCGGGCTCCAATTCCAGATCCTTCAGAGCCCAGATGGAGTACAAAGGTCAGCAAGCTTTGGATTTTTATAAGTCTACTTCTTAAGTAACAATCACTTGGTGCTCACGAAATCCAATAATATTTTACCTAAGCTGTCCTAAATTAGATCTCTGTGAAGTAAATGAATTAAGATGGAAGGGGAAATATTAGGTTACAACAGCCTCTGAATGCACAAGGCCCATTAAGAGTGGTGGGATAGCTCTTAACAAGCTATGGCATGGAGTATTAATAAAGGTGTCAGGCTGGCATAAAACGAGTCTCTGAAAAGCACATGCTTTTCATTTCTAATTAGCAGTGTGGGGCTTGGAGCACACAGTGTAGGAGTAGGGCCATTACTAACTCAGGATATGATGCCTTCTCTTTGAGGTCCACAACTGGGGAAGGCATGTTGTTATATAAGGCCAACTATAAGCACATGCCAAACAGATCCCAGCACACTGCAAATGCAACACAATAACCACACCAACTTGTGAGCATGTCCCTACCCTTACCCCAAGGCTGAAATAATTTTTTAGCCATATAAAAAATATAAATTAAAACAATAAATGATGTGTAAAGATGTATATGAAAGGACATTATACAGAAGAATACTCAATGCAGGTATGGAGTTTATCACAGAACAGAAAGCATCTTAGAGAAACCCTTATGATCTAGCCTCTAGTTTGCTGTGGGACACATGGCCTAGGAAAGTAGCTCTGTCATCATCTCAATTAGGATGAAGGTAATCTGCAGGCATCTGATGCCCTTCTGGCTACAATAAACACCTAGGGCCTCAGAGATTTAGCTAATCTACAAGAGGGTAGTTGGGAACCAATATCCTGAGTCCATCTGGTTATAACTGTTATTGGCACTGATTCATGACTGTCCCCAAGTCAAGCCCTTAGATCTCAACTATTTTGATCTCTGGAAGTATCTGGCCTTCTTGTTTTTAGCTGACTACAATGGCCTTAAATTCTTGCCTGCCTAAACCTAATGTATGTACTTTATTCTCCCAGATCTATGTACCTCTTCTGAACCAGGCAACTGGCCAGTTGTTCAACAATCAATAGCAACTGGTAGCTATGTATATAGCAAATATAGCAGGCAACAAATAAGTATCTTTTAAAATTTCCCTAATTTAATAAGGAAAAACATAATGAAGAATCTAAACAGATCAGGCCAGGAAGTTGTTCAGAAATAAATAACTATACTATGTTAAAGAATCCTGATGTCTTTAATGCCAATATGCCTAGTGGATCTCTCAAGGGAAATCACAATATAAGTTATATATCCCTATAATGCCTAGCAAAGGCTCCAGCAAAGACATACTTGGACTGCATTTCTATAGTACCTGTATCCTGGTACTACCCAGCTACCCTTAGAAATACTGAACTAATGCAGGACATGAGGGTTAATAAAGGTGTCATGCAATTGCACAGGCAATTTCCCCCCCAGGTTTGTACTTCTGTTTGAACAATCTGAATACTTAGATCCATCATCTTCCAAGGCTCTGTGCCACTACCCTGAGAAATGAGCAAAAGACAACTCTAAATCCCATATTTTTAAAAATTCCCTTTTAGTCATTGATAATTTTACTTGTGAGTCTATTTGAAGAAATAATATTCAACATTTATTAAGCATTTACTTTGTGGCAAGCACCCTACTAAGATGTTTTATATAACAATCATCTCATTGCCACTGCTTTATGAGGTAGGTACTATTTTATAGACGATGGAATTGAAGCAGAGAAGTAACGTGTCCAAGACTACACAGCTGTTAAGTGGAGGAATTGAGCATTGAATCAAGGAAGATTAACAAAGCCTTACACTCTTAATTATCAGGCTACATTGCAATTTAAAAAAGCTATTACTCAAATCTAATCCTTCATCTTACAGATAAGAAATCGAGCACAGAGTACTCTGCCTAAACTAAAGTCACAGAGTGAGTGGGAATGAGAAGTGAAGCGTTATCAGGGTCCCTGTGTACCGGGTTCCAGTCCTGAGCTCTTTGCCATATAAGGACATTTGGTCCAACCCCCAGATCAATCGAGAATCTTTTTTACTTAATACCTTCAATCCTCACAAAAAAGAAACCTATGACCTCTTGCCTGCCTAAACCTAATATATGTACTTTATTCTCCTAGATCTATGTACCTCTTCTGAACTAGGCAACTGGCCAGTTGTCCACCAATCAATAGCAACTGGTCATTCACTGAGGTTTAGGTGCCTCAGAGGTCATAGCAGCTGTTGCGGGTTCTTTCACTGAGCTTGATGAAGATAATAACAGCACCACATTTGTCTGTTGCTTTAGTTTTCCAGGTGTTTCTGCGAATGCTTTCTCATTTGGTTTGATCTTGTGACCCCATGCCCTTCGATCTACATTTAGAGCAGCTGACATCCTTCCTGTCCACACTGTGGTTACAGGAAACCACACCTGGCAGAACAGCAGCACTATGCACGGTGCTGCTCCCCAAGGTAGGGCAGGGCTGAATCTCCTCTAGGCCCTTCTTCCTCACCGTCCTTCAGTATGAGTTTGCCTTTGATCCTCTTCCCCTTCACCTCAGCTGTACTGACCACAGCTGCTCCAAGAGACAGCAAAGTGTAAGTATACTTTTGAAAGCACATTGACCCCTCTATTTACTGAATGCATATTCTAGAATCTATCCTCACTCTTCCCTCTCTCTTACAAAGCAGCACTGCAAGTGGTTTAAGGCTTTGAGGCCAGAGAGACCTGGATTCAAGATCCAGCTGTTGCTTATTAGCTATCATGCTCTTAGGCAAACTATGTAAGGTTGCTAAAGCTCAGTTTTCTTACTGATAAAACAAGAATAACAATAGACAGCACCTATTTTATCAGGTTGGTGTGAGGATGGAATGAAATATCACAAGAAATTCTTCATAGCGTGGCTGGCACAGAAGACACACTCAGCAAATGCTGCAGTCATGCTGCTACTGTCCTGTTCTTTGCTTCTAAACATGGGGCGGCCATGAGAAGATGCTAAGGCTGACATTCATGTTACTAGTATTCACAAACTTGGCACAAGCCAAGAATCCACAGTAGCTGGAAGGCTGCACTGGCTCAAAACGGGTTCTAGAGGTTATTTCAGACCTAGGAACTCTGGAAGAGGGAGAAAACAAAAACTTCTTAGCCCGCACAGACTGGGCTCCATCCTGCCCCTCAATCTTCAGCTCCTGTCTTACCAAACCACACCCTATGCTCCAGTCAAAACTCAAGTCACCACTGTAAATAACTCAAGCTTTTTCGCATTTCTCAGCCTTCATACATGTTGTTCTTCATGCCCGAACTACTCTTTCTTCTCTTAACAGGCAAAAAAAATTTTAATCATACTTTTGGGTCTAGTCCAAAGATCACTTCCTCTCTCAAGACAGCCCCACTCAATTCTCTCAGACAGAATTATCATAATCTCCTGTGTATCCCCACAACACTTATACTTACTTCTGTTAGCACAGTTAACACAGAATACTGTCATCTCTCACTGGACCCTGAGATCCAACAAGGGCAGGAGTATGCCTTCCATCTACCATGACTTTCTCAGCTTAGCAAGCGGAGTATACATATGGACAATTCATACATGTTTGATCAATGTGTGAATCTCTTAGACATGAAGAAATCACATAGCTAAAATCAACTGACCTATTAACTACATCCAACGTCCTGCTAGATACCAAACTGAAACTATCTGGTCACCTTTTCTACCCCTTAGCTCACGTACCCATAAACATTCATTACTAATAGTTTGAAAAGTCTTCTCACTCTTTCTATGCCACAGATACCATGCTAAAGATATGAGACAAATGAACTAAAAAAAATATATACACATACAGTTGTTTCTCAGTATCTGGGGGGATTGAGTCCAGGACTTCCACAAATACCAAAATCCACAGATGCTTAATCCCTGACACACATATAAAATGGATTAGTAGTTGCATATCACCGATGCACAATCTTCCATATGCTTTATTTATTTAGAGATAGAGTCTCACTCTCTTCCCCTGGCTGGAGTGCAGTGGCATCATCATAGCTCAACTGAAACCTCAAACTGCTGGGCTTAAGTAATCCTCCTGCCTCAGCCTTCCAGTAGCTGGGACCACATGCAGATGCCATGATGCCCAGCTAATTTTTCTATTTTTTAGTAGGGTCTCACACTTGCTCAGGCTGGTCTTGAACTCCTAAACCAAAGCTATCCTCCCACCTCAGCCTCCCAGGGTCCTAGGATTACAGGTATGAGACACTGCACCCAGCCCCTTCCATATACTTTAACTCATCCCCAGATTGTTTATAATACCTAATACAAATGTATTTTTGTAAACATATAAATACTATGTAAACTGCTGTTGTAGTGTTAGGAGAATAATGATAAAAAAAAAAAGCCTATACATATTTAGTAAGATGTGAGTTTTTTCCCCTGAATATTTTTAAGCTGAGGGTGGTTGAATTCATGATTGCAAAATACACAGACACAGGGAACCAACTGTACTCCTTCTGTATCAAGACAATGCAAAATGATAGAAAACTGTCTAAAAATGATGGTGGAAAACAAAAACAAGAACTCATTCTGCAATAAACTCTGGCAACAGCATGGCATGGTAGAAAGACCATGAAGATTGCATTCAAACACCCTGGAACGAAAGAAAACCCCACTATACTAAGATCTCCCTAATACTGGATCCTCATGGACTGTAGGAAACTGGGGAGTCAATAACGACATCTAGAATTCTGGTAATGTCATCAACTAGGATAGACAACAGAGAAAAGAAGATAAGCCAGTTTGGCAGGGGGGAATGAGTTCAATTTCGAACACACTGAGTTATCTGCAAGAAATCTAAACAGAGAAGACTGGCAAGGTGTTGAATATTTAAGGAACATTCCAGGCTGGAGCTACAGAATCAGAAATCCTGGTTCTGAGACTAAATGAGATCACCTAGGAAAGCATGCCAAATGAGAGGAACATGGGCCAAGGACTGAGCATGGGAGAGTATCAACATTTAAGGAAAGGTGCAGGAAATGAAAAAGAGAAGAAGGAAGAATCTGAGATCTAGAGAAAATTAGACCAAGGAAGTAAAGAGAATACCAGTCTCAAACACAACAGGGAGGGTTAGTGAGATAAGAACTTAAAACATACCTTAGACTTGGCAATTTGACGATCTTATCTTGAGAATGTCATGAGAGAGGTAAGGCTGCAGAGTCAGGCTGCGAGGGCAAAGGAGCAGGTGGGAGATGTTTTAGTGGTACGTAAGGGCTCCTCTTTACAAGTTTCAGTGGTGTGGGAAGAGATCAGACTAGCTGGGGATATGGAACCAAGGCTCTGAGTATGTTTATAGGCTTAGGGAAAGGAACAAATATAACAGGGAAAAGAGAAAGGATAACTAAAACAGTAAAGTTCCAGAGGCAGTAGAAAAGCACAGGGGAGAGGGACTGATCTTGAACAGTAGATAGGAAGCCCCATCCTCTGAAACTGGAACAATCTTTTATTCAAACTTGGCTCCTTAAGCTAAACTTTGTAGCCTCAAAACAAAGGGTCTGGAATAGGACTGCATCTTCAGCGCTTGTATCAAAAATTCTCCTGGTAGAATCAGAGTTGGCAAAAATTGTCACAAAATGGGACAATCCTAATCTAAAATTCTGACAGACAGGGTTGTATGTAAAGAAACATTTACAACTTGTTTGTGAATTTAGAAATAGTAGTAAGAGGTGCATCCCTCTGTTTAATGATAACACAATCTTACTCAAGGAAGGACTTAAAACATGTTTAATTATTGTCAGAGACGATCAATATCACTGTAATCATGAGACATTCTCTAATGTGCTCATTACCAACCTTCATTCAATGGGTCAATTTTTATTAGAATAAGATTTCACAACCAGACCCTGGGGAAACCTACAGAGAAAACAGATCCTAAAATTACTAATCAGTGGAATTTTATGGTCAAGATGATTCAGGTAAAAGCTGTCTCTTAAATACTATGTGGCTCAGACCTCAGTACTTAAGGACGTAACGAAGCCCTGAGGCTCTTTTATGGAGAAAATGCTGAGTTTATCTGTAGGCAGCCCTATAGCTCACACTGATATAACAATATACTGGACTCTTGCCTATATAAAAATCCAACACTGGCCAACTCTGTCAACAGAGTGACAACACTGGCTTTTATATAACTCAGGATACCTGCATTATGGGTCTTTTAAAGATTATAATTTAGTACTTGTTAAAGACCTATTTAAGATACTGAACATTTGAGAGAACATATAACCTTTGATTCATCTAGATTTTCCAAATTTAGTCTCTGTACCAAGTTAGAACATTACAAATATCTCTAAAGTATTAATAGCTGGACCATGTTATCTTCATTAATGCATGTATGATTATTTGTAATTATTTTATTTATGTTTATTATCTCTCTCCCCAACAAAACCTAAGTTCCAGGAGTATATAAGGCTTATCTGTTTTGTTTTCAAGAGCATGGAGCAAAGCCTGGGCATACAGCACACAGTAACAACCAGACAAATGACTGACGACATGCTCAATTCCTTCCTTAACTCTCCATAATCACAAAATCCTATCACTTCATCTCTATGATAAATAAATCCATCCATTTCCTTTGTTCCAATCCCACCACTACAATTCAGACCATCCCAGTTGGTCTCTCTGTCTCAGCTCTCTTTCCCTCCAGTCTATTATAGATGTCATCGCCATATTCACCTCCCTAAAGCACAGCTGTAATCTCATATCCTTATTCCCATTTAAAAATCTACAGTAGTTCTCTGTTGCTTATCAAGTAAAGAAGAAACTTCTAGCACTCTAAGCCCCCATGACTTGGCTCCAGCTCCTCCTTCCCAGCCCCACGTCCCTCTGCTCCTTAGCTACTTCCCTACACTCCAAGAAAACTAGATGAGCTGGCCTTTTCTTTCATGTCCTATACCCTTCTCTCTGAGCCTCTGTTCATACCATACTCTCTGCCTAATTCAAATACCATTCTTATTATGAAATCATCCTGGGGCCCCCTGGTCAATAGTGATATCACACTATATGCTACTAAGTTATAAGCTACTGAGGGGTAAAAAATGGACTTTATTCATCTTTGTTTTCCCCAAGAGAATAGAATGCCTCACGTACAGGAAGTACTCAAGAAATAGTTGTTGAATAAAGTAATTGCATTTTATATGGCGAGACGGTACATATTCCACACCGGTTTCTCTCATTTCCCTTAGTCAGTTCATACAGGGAAGGCAACACAAATGACACAGCCAAGAAAAAGCAAGACACTTGGTCACAATGGATATGACAGAGGACTTAAGAGTATCCAGGAAATAGCATCTTTTGTATGATACTCACTTGTGACTAATAAATTAGGGAAAGATTCAAGTACTAGGTAGAGGCTGTTACCTAATGACTTTTTATAAAACCCTTTCTAATTCTAAGGTTCCACAAGAGGAGTGACAAGGCCAGAGGCACTTAAGGACAGTTACCCAGCCCTCAGAAAGGATCTCTAAAACAACAGAAAACCTATTTCCTTATCCACCTCCTCAGCTCTTAAATGAAAACAATTCTTTGCAAAAGGAAGAAATATTGGTAATCAGTCTTTTTTCCCCCTAGAGTTTAGTTCATTTTGGAAGGCAGGAAATTTTTTCATTAGGAAAAAATTCACAATGTCATCCTTCATAGCCACAGCACTTAGAAAAGGAACGTTTTCATAAGCATTATCTCATAAGATTAATTCATTCATTCAATAGATGCTGAATGCTTTTCTATAGGGCAGGCACTGCTCCAGGTGATGACAATGCAAGAAGACATACAATAAATAAATATATTATGTCAGGTGTTAATTGCGACAGAGAAAAATGAACTAGGGGTGCGGCCACAGGCTGTTTTGTTTTACACAGAGTAGTCAGGAAATGGTCTTATGACAATCTCATAAAATAAGTAACATATAAACTGTCAGCATAATCTTAATTTTCTAGATTGGGGAAAATGAGACTCTGAATGGTTAAGTGGCACTCCTGGGATTATCTGGAATTAGATGAAGATTGGATCAGAAAAAAGACTTCCCAACTCTTGATCTATTGCTTAAAAGAGGCCTCGAACTCAGGAATGCTTAATTAAATCCCTTTTCCTCTGTGTAACTACACCCAGAGTGTGGACAAGAACACATACATGTCCATCAGTAATCTCTCACCCTGACACTCCCCTCCACAAATGGATCACCAATTTTTTCCTCAATTTGATTTTGTTTTCTGTATGTTAGGGTATAAAATTTTAACAAAATAAACCAAAGTATTAAAATAGTTTAAAACAGAAAGGAGCATCTAGGCTTATTCTTCAAAAGCAGGCAATGTAACAACTGATTAGTAACCACACCTAATAAACACAAAGCTTCTTTTTACAGACTGACTCTGTTCTGCATACCCGTTGAAAGTGTATAGATTTGGCAAGGATTTTCTGCCAAGAGCTCCTGGGACTCTGTGTATGAGTGTGGGTGTGTGTGTGTGTGTATCACTTAAAAGTTCTTTATTTGAGGAAGCTGAAGACACTAATATTAGTGAAGTGAGGAAATAACTGTAAACGTTACTGGGAACAGAGTCCCCCCCCTCATATAACCTGAGTTAAAACTGAAATTAACTTCTTAACCAAGGTGGGACTGAAGATCTCAATGTATTACAGAAGTTCAGGGGAGGAATTGGTTTTGATATAGGAGAAAGAATTAAATTACGCAATAAGGCAGAAGAGGCCTCTGGGCTGAGCCTAGACAAATGGGTATAATAATGGTCAAGAGGGATAAAGATCAGAAGGGTAGAGGTGCGACACTAAGGAAATGGGAAGTAGTCTGCCACAGCGAAAACACAGTATGTGACAGGCAGAAGTGTGAAGTACAATGAGAAAGATACAGATATAGGTCCAATTCTAATGTGCAAATATTATAGATAAGGAATTTGAAGTGATTTGGCCAAGGGACAACAAGAGGCAAAGGTAGAACTAAAATCAAGGTCCAGCTGGGGGCAGTGGCTCACGCCTGTAATACTAACACTCTGGGAGGCTGAGGCAGGTGGATTGTCTGAGCTCATGGGTTCAAGACTAGCCTGAGCAAGAGCAAGACCCCCGTCTCTAAAAACAGCTGGGCGTGTGGCAGGCGCCTATAGTCCCAGCTACTAGGGTGGCTGAAGCAAGAGAACTGCTTGAGCCCAAGAGTTTGAGGTTGCTATGAGCTATGACACCAGGACATTCATTCTACCAAGGGTGACAAAGTGAGACTCTGTCTCAAAAAATAAATCAAATATAAAATTAAAATTAAATTAAAATCAAAGTTTTATATTCCCAGTTAGTTGCTTTTTTTTTTTTTTTTGAGACAGAGTCTTACTATGTTGCCCTTGGTAAAGTGCTGTGGCACCACAGCTCACAGCAACCTCCAACTCTTAGGCTTAAGAGATTCCTTTTTTTTTTTTTTTTTTTTGCAGTTTTTAACTGGGACTGGGTTTGAATGCCACCTCCGGCATACAGGGCCAGCGCCCTACAGGTGCTGCCTCAGCCTCCTAAGTAGCTGGCACTACAGGTGCCCGCCACAATGCCTGGCTATTTTTCTGTTGCAGCTGTCATTATTGCTTAGCTGGGCTAGGCTGGGTTCAAAGCCTAGGCTTGGCCTCAGTGTATGTGGCCAGCGCTGTAACCACTGTGCTACGGGTGCCGAGCCAACCAGTTACTCTTTTCACTACGTCATGACCCCATAATAACATTCTGGTCAATGACTACTTATTGTTGAGAGACGTCCCATAAGATTATAATGGGGCTGAAAAATTCTTATCCCTTAGTGACCTTATTATGGTCACACTATAATGTCATAGCTGCCATAAAGTCGTGATGTAATACACTACCTTTATTGTGCTTATGTATATTCAGATAGCAAACACTTGGCATTACAATCGCCTACAGTGCTCAGTTCAGTAACACACCATACAGGTTTTTATATCCCAGATGCACTGTTCCTTTTAGGACCTGTTCTATAAACCACATGGATTATTAGGGATGTAAATGAAAAGGGAGCTTATTTTTCTTTCTACCTACAGAGGGTGCCCAAAAATGTATTCCCACATTTTAAGAGAAAAAGCTAACCAATTCATGCCTATCACTGTCATTCACTTGATTAACACCATCCTCTGAGCGAATGTCATACTATACATTGTTACTGTAATTCAATTCAACTTCAGAAAAATAATATAGAGATAGCATCTGTTAAAATGTGTTTACATTGTTGGTACCCCTGGTGCATATTTGCTTTCTCGGCTTCAGAAGAACTGAGTCAATTGAGGCTAAAGATTAACTAGTGAAAAAAAATTAGAAAAGGGGAAATAAGAAACATGTTATAATGAAGAGTGAGGAGACATGAGTTCTAGTCTCAGTTCTATCACTAATGGTGTTGGCTTTTGACAAAGTATATATTTCACCTCATAAAATGTATAACATGAGGAGGCTGAACTAGATGATGTCTGAGGCTACCAAATTATAATTTTATATGATTCTAAGTGGATTCTACTTTGCAGGAAAAGGTGCATATGAAAACTTGAAGGTAAAGTAAACTTTGGAAAGCCATATATGATTTTTTAATGCAATAGGAATGCACCCTATTTAAAGACACACTAATCAATCCTATAATCAGGATTTTTGTTTATGGGACTTTCTTTTAAGGGGGTATATCTATTAAACAAAAAGGACACACATATTTATCAGTCCTAAGAAATGGGAAAGGGATAAGGATCAACTCTGAAGGCCTTCTTTCAACATAATCCACAGATGTGCTTGCTAACCACTTAAGATAATTATTAGGAATCTATACGGCTACTTAAAATTCAACAAAATTAACTTAAAATTAAGCATTGGAGAGTACTGTTTGTAGGTAAGATAAAGAAACACTTTTACCAATACAGTGTTTTAAGAAATGAATTGAGAATTGACACTGATTAAAACTTAAGATAAAGGAAGGAAAACAAAGAACAAAATTTAAACTTTAATAGGCTTAAGAAACAGTAGGAAAGAAATCAAGAACAAAGGTTTTTAGAAGAGTTTCAAGTTCCTTAAAATAAAATTTGTTTGCTTGCATATACATAAACTCTAGAAGATACTACTATCAGTGGTTACCTGAGTGGGAGACAGGAAGTAGGCAGATGTAAAAGAGGTGGTCAAATAGCTTTAAATTTTTAACCATGTAAATATATTACCTATTTTAAAACTAAATAAATAAAAATTTTGTATGTTCTGAAATTCAATTATGTATAGCAAACAGTTGAAAAACAAGAAAGCCAAAGAAAGGAGGCAGTAGAATAAAATACCAAGAGGCAAAGAAAATGTATAGTTGTAGCATTCAGAGGTTTGAGGCAATTCAGAGAGGATGATTCCAGGTTATTTGCAGGGACCAACTGGAAAGATCAGCTGAACCCAACAAGGACTTCTCCTGCTGGAATTAATAACAATATCCAGAAAATGTGATACGCAATTTTTTAGGGCCCTGTGCCCCTTTGGAAATGTGAAATCCACAATGGGATGAAACCAGAACTTTACTAATAGAAAACTAGTTCTCTCTTACCCCTGAAAAGAAAGAGGTAAGGAAATGAAAGTCACAAAGATGATTAACCAGTTAGAAAACAAGACCTATGAGGAAAAGATAAAGGATTCCACTGGCACCATTTAGGAAAGAAAAGACATTCTATTTAAGGTAGCCCTTGAAAAACAAACAGAAAGGAATGTCCTCCTAAAGTCATTTCTACCCTTAATTTTTTGATTTGTGGGTTAATTCCCAGTGTGCTTCCTTGAAGGAGAGGTCTTGCTAATTTAGCCCAGAAAAGGCCTAGTTAGTAAGAAGCAAAAGGGTTAAAATATACTATTCTGGCATATTGACTATTTAAGTTAAAGACTTTTGAAAAACAGCATGTGCAAAAACATCACTCTGACCTTGTTGTTTCTTAAGAGCAGAAGATAAAATTGCCATGTGAAAGAAACTCTGTATTAAGAGGAAAGGCAGCATCTTTATCTTCAAGGACAAGGAGGTGAGACTGAGAGAATCTGTATCGACCTTGTTAGAATCTCTTTTAAGCTTCCTCAAGTAATTTAGCTACTTCCTTACAACTTACTATTTTTTGTCCAATTCAGTAACTTACTAACTTAACTGCTTCTTCTCTGGATCTTCATTTCTTTATGAAGGGTCCTGTATCATGTAAAATTTGTATTATGTTTTTCTCCTGTTAATCTACATTATATGTCAATTTAATTCCAGACCCAGCTAGGACCCTAACAGGATGGACGTGAAGTTTTTCCACTTCTACAGAAGTATTAGTAATGCCAATGAAGATCTGTAAGTAAACTTGAGCAAGAATAATATTTTTAATTAACTAAAAAGTCCTTCATTTAAAAGTACAATTAACACTTCCAAAGTGCTCGCAATTCTCTTTCTTGACATGGTGTTAGTATGTAATCATTAAGGTATGCATTTATGTTTTACGAACTTTTCTGCATAGTGGTATGTCAACATTTTAAAAAAAGATTATAAACTAAAATACAGTTAAGGTTATCCTTTTCAGGAACAATTTACCCTCGTGATGAGGCCAAAGGCTGAAGTCAGAGTTTCCTTCATGAAGAGCCAATCCCCTAATGAAGCTCTGTAACAATTTGGCTTATCTAAGGAATGACACCCATCAGGACTAGAAGCCTGCCCTCTGAGGAGTCCTGACTCCTAAGCCAGGCCACTGCAATCTGAGGAAAGGAGAGATCTACAGAGCAGGAACCAGGGGAAAGGATATAAAAGAAAACCGGCTCAGACAACTAATTGCTCTACATATTTTTCATATCTTAAATCAGGCTTAGTTAAAGGAAATTTCATTTGCATTTGAGTTAAAAAAAAAAAAAATAGTTTAGGCCCAGAGACATGAAGTGACTTGCTAAAAGTCATGAATTAGTTTTGAGAAGGTTTTTTTCCTTTATTTATTTCCCTATAAATTATTTATAGTAGTTTGGAAAATATATTTATTAAAAAGGATAATGTAAATAATAAACATGGTGAATTAAGACAGAGCCAGGATTTCTCACTTCCCAGCTACTGTCATATTTTGTTCCTTAAGCTTTCCAGATTCCACAATGGAAGCTACAGACTGGTGGTTGCACCTTTCCTTATCACTGCTCTGAGGTGCAACAGAAGTACCTGGGTAAAGGACCATTTTGTGTAGAGAATGTCTTAACTGCTTTTGTCATTCTGAACTAAAAATGCCTCCACAACTGTAGCTAAGTCAGGAGATCTACTGGCCTTGTCTTATTTCTGTTCCATTATCAAGCCAAAGAAGCTGAAATTTCTCACAAAATTGAAAGAATGGAAGGTAATTTAGTGAAGGGCAGTTTGTTAACAAAAGCTCAATTAGGCTTTATATTTGTAAATATTAATATATAATTACACAAAGCCATTTCCCCCCTCATTTGGGAAAAACTTGTCAATCTAATTCTTTAAACGACATCTGTCACATGAGGGGTCCCCTAAAATTGTATTCTGAGGATTCAATGACTAATTACTCACTGGTGGATCATCCAGGAGGCTTTGTCTCTCCATTTGTTGCCTTGTTTCAGAAGACAATCATGAGTAAGAAACTAAGATTTGGTTAAATATTTGTTCAGAAGTTTGAGACTCTTTGGCCAAATGAAGATAAGTTTTTGCTTTTTTATTTTTGTTTTTCCACCTGTGCCCTCTACTTGCAGGAGTAACAGAACTGACTTTACTCTTCTCCAAGAACCAATCCGACGCCTAAGTAACAAGGCCAATGACTGGGTGTCTCTTGTATTGACCCAGTTTGGTTTACTTTATTCTATTCCTATCCCCGACAGCTATGCTCTAACATGACAAAAGGGGCTAGACAAGAGCAAATCTACCATATTATCAAAAGGTTCTCTGATGTTGCAATAGTTAACACTGTTTTCTTATTTAAAGATAGAATAATTTTGACTGTGTGTTTGAGAGATAGTCTATAGGGCTGTACCATATTTTACTATCCCATCTTTTTTGGATTCCAGTAAAACAGTCCCATTTTATTTATGTCCTCTTTTTCTGATCTGATCTAAAGCCAAAATCAGAAGTCTTATTAATAGAATTCACAAGTGCCAAGATCCACAAATGATCCTTAGTAGCAATTTAAATGAAAATAATCCCCATAAACCAGAATTAAAACAAAAGGTTCACTACTTATCCAAACTTTGGCAAAGAGACAGTTCTCTTCCCCCCACCTCCCCCAAGCCTCTTAGAAAAGTGGTATCTGCAGCTGCTGCTCTTCCTCCAACTCACTTTCTGCGTCAAATAGTATGGGTCTAAGTCCTCCAGGGGAACTGCAACCAGGCCTTGGGGGATGTCCCCGTAGATGAAAGGCAAACTCTTCCCTGCTTCCAGGTCACTGTTTGGCTTGGGCTTGCTGTCCTCATCATCCTCCCGATGACTGCCATCAGCCTTTGGCGGTTTCTTGAGCTTGCTTTCAGCAATGCGCCTCTCAATGTTTGCCAGCGACTCAGGGGTGAAAGGCTTGAAACTATCAGGGCCTGGTGGTGCGAGCAGCCGTGCTGCCATCTTCTCATCCTGCAGCAGCTTCGTTAGTTATGCTGCGTCCAGGACAGGTCAGCTCTGGAAGAAACAAAAACACAGACAGCATTAATCAATCACTGCTCTAAAATGAGGCCAGACTAAACCATCTCTCAACCTTTATCCACAATCTTTGCAACACATAGTTTTTTCCGGGGCATGGTTATTTTTCCTTTCGGAAAATCTATGGCATGAATGAACTAGGTAATATTCATAATGCCCCTCAGGGGAATGACCTGTGAGGCAGATGAAAAGATAGGAGTCTCCTAAATAGCTAATATTTATTGTATTTACTTTGATGCAATTCACTGTTGGAACCACATACAACAAAAAAGATATATTTTATCCCTTCAAGGAACTTCTAAACAAATAAGGCATACTTAATGTTACCTACAGACATTTGTTAGCTCTGGAGTCCTTATAGCTCAAGTCACCTTCTTTTTTGAGAGCTCACTCCCCAAAAGAATAAATATTCTTCCTTTCAAGGGCAACACAAGGATAAATTATCACTCTTCTCAAATTTCAGTTTCTGAAGACAAAATAAACCCTTCAAAACTTTGGATGCACAAAACATAGATAAAGTTGCTTCCATATGCTTTAGTATTTCCATTTCAAGTTAGTTTTCAATTCACCAAGTTGTGGAAAATCTATCTAGCATAAAAGTCCAGAAGTATCTTCTAGGATCAAATTCTTGCCTTTCCTGTGAAGTGGGCAGGTACTGTTCTGGTGCCTCCTACTTAGCAATGAGGAAAAGCTACCAGGAGTGGAATTTCCAGAGCTGTCCTGATGCAACGGTGGGGTAGAGAGGCCTGCATGTGGCTGCTGAGGCCATGAGAACAGGGTCACAGACCAAAATTCCCTTCTGAAAAGAAAAATGAAGTAATGCCATACAAGAGCCAGTGATTCCGAAATATGGTGTTTGAAAAGCCAACTTCCATTTGTGGCTGGGGTTTTTAAATATATACTGTGACAAGGAGGAATCCTGGTATCAAAAGTAGCAGTGTTCAGTGACACTCAAAAAGGGATCTGAGCTGGCAAGTTTACTATGAAAGTCTCAGGGCTTTGCTCATTCATGGTGCTGCCTTTTTACCTTTAGTTTTGAGAATGCCACAGAGATAAAAAGTTTTTTAAAAAGCTAAAGATTGTTCTTTCTCCTCTTAATAGTCCTTAGGGTTCACTTAAAGGCAAGTATCATAAAACTTGAGGATACTCAAGAGAACTCTAGTATAGTTAACCCTAAATAACCTGGAGTGAAATACCCAAGGGCTCTTTCCATAAATGCACCTGCTCTCATCAGACCTCTCCAGTGGTGGTGATGAAGTGTTGCAAGGCTGTGTACGGTGCCTGTATCCAGGCTGGCCAGCTCACTCACTCACAGCAGGGGCCCATGTGAGGCCAGAACCACAAGTCTGCCCCACACAAACCAGTTTGCTTCCTAATGTAAGCAGAGAAATCATTTCCACATGAGAAGCACAGGATTTCAGAGCTGTGAGGGATTTTACAAATCCAGTTCATTTCATTTTATGGAGGAAGAAACTTGGGGTCCTAAGAGATTGGACAAACTTGCCCAAAGTCACAAGGCCAGGATAAAAATCCTAATCAAAGCTCTGGTGCCCCAAACTCATACTTCTTTTTTATAGTAAGTTGTCGGTTACTCATCCTCCTTTCCTACCTCCCACTGCTCTCCAACAGGCATCATCAAGTTTATTAGGTAAATCACTTAGAAATGTTGATAGGTTTACTGATTAAAGACTTTATTTATAATGTTTTCCCAGCCTAGAATTCCTTTCCCCACCCCTTTCCTTTCCTTTCCATCCCTGCAATGTGCCCCCATAAATCCTTACTCCACACAGCTTTCCCACCAACTCTAGCCTCTACTAATTATTAGGATTTCCCCTTCTGCACTCCTATAGTGCTCCACCATGATCTTAGCTAATATTTATCACACGCCATGTGTCACGTACTGTTCCAAGCACTTTTCTTATATGAACTCATTTAATCTCCAGAACAACACATGAGATAGATATTATTACCACCCTTTAACAGACGAAGAAACAGAAGCGCAGAGAACGAATGTAGCTTGCCTAAGCACACAGCCAGAAAATGACAAAAATCAAGATGCAAACACTATCTACTTGTTTTGGCACTTAATCATTACTGAATTGTACCACAGACACAATAAATCCCCAGAAATATTAAACTTCCTTTGTATCCCTTTCACAGAAAACAGGATTATGACTAGAACCTGTAATGACACTAAATACCTAGGATTCCTTGATTCCCCATCCACACTCATTCTCAATCCTAGGTCACTCTCTGTTCCTACTCAGAGGACAAAGAATACTGCAAGTGTAAGTCACCAAAGCTGCTGACAAATTCTTGTGATCTAATTGCAGGCACCTGAGCTCCTCACAGCAGGCCACAGCTAAGTCCTCTGCTTCTGCTTTCAGATCCCGGTTCTGCCTGCCTTCTGCAAGGCTGCAGTCCCTCAATTTTCCCTGCTCTCCATTCCATTTTCAAACGTTCCTCTTCCTTCTTTTACTTTCTCCCTTCACATCTTCACCTCCCACTCTCTCTTCTTTGGCTTAAGTGACACTCTCTTATCCAGGTCCTAACCACAGCTACAGTCTCCTCCTATCACTACCTCTCCTTTCTCTGAGATTTCTGAAATTTCTCGGTTACACTCTTTCTTTTAGGGATCTCATCTATCTGTACAGGTACTTTTCACATTTCTATCACCAGCCATGACTGTTCTCCTTAGTCCCAAGGGGGCCTTGCCACTATTTCAAAATTAAAGCATTTAAAACCACTCACCTTACTCTAGAACAAATTTCTCTTCCTGGCTTTATCTCTGTTTTTTCAGCCATTTAGCATGGAACCTCAGTCATCTCTGCCCAGTACTCGTCTGCTGGCCATCCTCACCCAGTTGCCAGGCTTACCAATTCCTCTTCCTTCAGAGCTCCCGTTTTTAACAGCATTGTCCTAATTCAGATCCCAGTGCATGGCCTCCCACCAGCCCTCAGGCCACCAAGCATATTTCCAAAGATCCATTTCTCTGAAGATATGCTTTCATTATATCATTTCTCTCCTCAAAACTACCAGAGTTATACAACAGATTCCAAATTTCTGCTATTTCACCATCACACAAGGCCTTCTACAACCTTACATGTCTTAAACATTCTCCTTTGTTGCTTTTCTGTAAGAACACCAGCTCTGATAACTGTTTTTTGCTTCTTTCTACTTTTAAAAAATTTGTAAAGGTATAATATAATAAAGTACACAAACCTTAAATACACATCTTGTTTTGTACATATGCATACATCTGGGTAACCACCACTCAGATCAAGAGGTAGAAGATTTATTTCTGGCACTGCAGACAACTCTCAGGAGCTTCCTTGCCAATAACCACACCCAGCAAAGGTTATTTCGACACCTGTCACCACACATTAGTTTTGCTTCTTGAACTTCACATAATCTTTTGGGTCTGGCTTCTTTCACTCAACACTCTTTCTGTGAAACTCGTCGTTAGATGTGCAGTAGTAGTTTATTATTCTCACTGTTGTGTAGTATTGTGTGCGTGAATGCAGCACAATTTATCCATTCTACTTTGATTTAGGTTTAGACATTTAGATTGTTTATGGTTTTAAGCAATTATGAATAAAAGCTGCTGTCTTGTCCTGTGCATGTCTTTTGGTGGCCATGTATTTACTTCTTTTTGGCCTATGGCTAACAGCGGAAAGCTGGATCAGAGGGTGGCCCAGGTTAAGTGATGGTCTAAATCCCTAGGAACTAGGTTCCAGTGCTCCACATCCTCATTAACACTTGGACAAGACAGTCTTCTTAATTTTACACGTTCTGGTGGGTATACAGAAAATAGTTTAACACAGCAAATTGCACACAAACTTAGACCCTCTATAGTAGTGTCTCATAGTTTTTGAAAAAATAATTAAGATGAAATTTACATAGTTAGCCATTTTTAAATGAACAATTCAGTGGCAACTGGCATGCTTATTCACAACCACTACCATTATCAAGTCCCAAAATGTAAGGAGTTTCTCTCTATTCCCAACCTTCTCTGCCCCTCTTCCCCCACTCCAGGTATCTACCTGTCTTAATTCTGTATTCATTTATCTATTCTGGGTGTTTCTTTTATAAATGGAGTCACATAATATGTGGCCTTTTGTGTCTGGATTTTTTTACTTAGCATGTTTTCAAGGCTCATCCATCTTATAGCATGTACCTCATTTCTCTCTATGGATGACTAATATATATTACACATAGAATGCAAAATCAACATACAAAAATCAGTAGCATTTGATACACCAACAATGAACAAGCAGAAAAAGAAATCAAGAAAGCAATTTCATTTAAAATAGCTACCAAAAAATACCTAGAAACAAATTTAACCAAGGAGGTGAAAGATCTTTACAAGGAAAACTATAAAAAAACTGATGCAAGAAATTGACAAGGACACAACTAAGGACACAACAATCAAAGTAACCTTTAGAATGGGAAAAGGAATTTGCATATTACAAATCTGACAAAGGCTTGACAACTAGGATCTAAAGAGAACTCAAATTAATCAACAACAAAAAAGAGCAAACAATCCCAGCTATCACTGGGCAAGACACATGAACAGAAACCTTCTCTGAGGAAGACAGACAAATGGCTAACAAATACATTTTTGAAAAGCTCATTGTCCCTCAT
Organism: Loris lydekkerianus; assembly: GCA_963574355.1. NCBI lineage: Eukaryota > Metazoa > Chordata > Mammalia > Primates > Lorisidae > Loris > Loris lydekkerianus. The sequence goes on from CAUYPK010143988.1 coordinate 32,503, forward strand.
CATCAGAGAAATGCAAATCAAAACCACCCTGAGCTTTAACCTAACCCCAGTAAGATTAGCCCACATCCCCAAATCCCAAAATTGCAGATGCTGGCACAGATGTGGAGAGAGGGGAACCCTTTTGGAAACCAGTATGGAGAATCCTCAAAAAACTCAAATTACATCTCCTGAAATCCCAATCCTAGGCATCTACCCTGAAGAATAAAATCACATTATCATAAGGACATATGTGCTAGAGTGTTTACTGCAGCTCACTTTACAATCGCCAAGTTGTGGAAACAACCTAAATGGCCTGCAACCCAGGAATGGATTAACAAATTGTGGAATATGCATCCCATGGACTACTATTCAGCCATACAACAATGGTTGACTTTATATCTTTTGTATTAACTTTGATAGAGTTGAAACACATTCTCCTCAGTGAAGTATCACAAGAATGGAAAAGCAAATACCCAATGTACTCAATACTAATATGAACCCAGTAGACTATCTAATTCATGCCACATAGGAGAAAAACACATTTCAATTCAAGTTGAGGGGAGGAGGAAGGAAGAAGGGGGGATTGGAGTGGTCCCACTGAAGGGGCACAATGTAGGGGTGTATAGCACACCTTTTGGGCGCAGGACATAATTACAAGAGGGACTCTAACAAATTCAAATATTATGATCTGGTTGTTTATACCCTCACATTAGCCTGAAATTTAAAAAAGGAAACGAAATTGACAAGGACACCCCAAATTGGAATGATATCCCATGTTCATGGATTGGAAGAATTAATATTGTGAAAATAACCATACACCAAAAGTGATCTACAGATTCAAAACAATCCCTATCAAAATTGCGATGACATTCCTGACATTCTTCACAGAAATAGAAAAAAAAAAAAAAAAAAAAACCACCTAAAATGCCCACAGAACCAAAAAGACCCACAGCAAAGCTGAGCAAAAGGAATAAAGCTTGAGGCATCATACTACTATACTTCAAAATATACTACAAAGCTATAATAACCAAAACAGCATGGTACTGACATAAAAACAGGCATACAGACTAATAGAACAAAATAGAGAACCCAGAAATAAATCCACATCTTTACAGCCAAACGACCTTTTTTAGTGGCAGGAGGAGAAAACTGGGTCTGTCTGACTCTGTCACCCTGGCTGGAGTGCAGTGGTGTCATCATAGCTTAATGCAACCTAGGCTCAAGTGATACTCCTCCGTCAGCCTTCTAAGTAGCTGGGACTACTACAGGTGTGTGCTACTGAGCCTGGCTAATTTTTCTATTTTTTGAAGAGGCAAGTCTGCTTTTGAACTTCTGGCCTCAAGCAGTCCTCCTACATGAGGCTCCAAAAAGTGTTAGGATTACAGGTGTGAGCCACTACACCTGGCCAACAACTTTTGACAAAGGTCAAAAGGTCAATTCATGATGAAAAGAATAATCTCTTCAATAAATGGTGTTGGGAAAACTGGATACCCCTATGCAGAAAAATGAAACTAGATCCCTACCCATCTCTCATCATATTAAAAAAACAACTTAAAATGGATTAAAGAAATTTAAATGTAAGACTAAAAACTATGAGATACCAGAAGAAAACAGAAGAAATGCTTCAAGACATTGGTCTAGGTCAGTGTTTTTCAACCATTTTTTTATCTCATGGCACTCTTAAACCTATAGCTAAACTTCGTGGCACATTTAAATTATGTTGATCAAGAAAAAAAAAAAGTCAAAAAAAGAACACTACTGTGTTCTTTACTACAGAGCTTAACTGTGCCCTGAAATTCTTGTGAAAATAACTTAATCAGTGGTCTTTAAAAATTTTTAGGCACGCCAGTTGAAAATTACCGGTGTAAGCAAAGATTTTATAGGGAAGACCTCAAAAGCATAGGACAGCAAAAGCAAAAATAAACAAGTGAGATTATATCAAACCAAAACACTTCTGCACAGCAAAGGAAACAATCAACAGAGTGAAAAGACAGCCTGCAGAATTTAAAAAAAAAAAAAAAAAAAAAAAAACCTGCAAACTAGTCATCTGCAGTTTTTGGCCAGGGCTGGATTTGAACCTGCCATCTCCAATATATGGGGCTGGTGCCCTACTCACTGAGCCACAGGCACTGCCTGAAACTAGTCATCTGATAGGGATTAATATTTAGAATACATAAGGAAAACAAATCAACAGAAAAAAAGAAGTAATTTGATTTATAAAATGGGCAAAAGAGCCAAACAGGCATCTCTCAAAAGAAGACATACAAATGGCTGACAGGTATATGCAAAAATGCTCAACATCACTAATAATCATCAGAGAAATGCAAAACAAAACTACAATAAGGTATTTCATCCCAGTTAAAATGGCTATTATAAAAAAGACCAAAAAAATGTTGACAACAATGCAAAGAAAGAAGAAATCTTATACACTGTTCATAGGGATGTAAATTAGTACAACCATTATGGAAAAAATCATGGAGGTTCTTTAAAAAGCTAAAATAGTATCACCATATGATTCCCACAATCCCACTACGGGGTATTTATGCACATATATCCAAGGGAAAGGAAATCAGTATATTGAAGAGATGCCTGTACTCCCATTTTTATTGCAGTATATTCACAATAGCCAAGATATGGAATCAACCTAAGTGTCCATCAACAGATGAATAAATGAAGAAAATGTGGCATGCATATACAATGGGATACTACTTAGCCATAAAACGGAACAAAATTCTATCATTTGCTGCATTGATGAGCATGGAATGAAATAAACCAGGCCCACAGAAATACCCCATGTTCTCACTCACACAGAAGTTTTAAAAGTTGATCTCATAGTCAAAAGTACAGAACAGAATACAGGAAGAATTGCAATGAGGAGCAGATAACCAAAGAGAGATAAAAAATACAGGTAGGCAGATAGATGTAAAAGTGCAGCTAGACAGGAGAAATAAGTTTTAATGTTCTACAGCACCACAGGGTGACCATAATTAACAATAATTTTCTGTATATTTTCAGTTAGCTAGAAGAGATTTTAAATGTTCCCAATGCAAAAGAAATGATAAATGTTTGAGATGATAGACATGCCTGAATTGATCATATACATTGGATATGTGTATCAAAATATCATATATTCCATGAATATGTACAATTACTATGTCAATTATAATAACAATAAAAGCAAAAATATATAACTAAAAACTAAAATGATCAAAAATGTATACACCACAATTTGCTTATTCATTCATCTGTTGATGGATATCAATTCTTCCACCTTTTGGCTATTAGAAGTAGTACATGCACATGTACTTTAGTATTTGTTTTCAATTCTTGTGAGTCTAAAAGTAGTAAACAACAGAATTACCATAAGACCAAGCAATTCCAAAATAATTGAAGCAGGAACTCAAACAGATATTTAAACACTCATGTTCCTAGCAGCATTGCTCACAATTGTGAGAAGGTAGAAACAATGCAAATGTCCACAAATGAATAAATAAATAGATAAATGGATAAACAAAATGTACTATATACCTATGATAGGATTGGTATGCAACCTTAAAACAACAGGAAATCATGACACATGCTATAACATGGACAAACCTTGAAAACATTATGCTAAGTGAAATAAACTAGACACAAGGACCAACATATGATTCTGCTTACAGGAGGGACCAGGAAGAGTCATTGCCTAAAGACAGAAGGTGGAATTGTGATTATCAGGGGCTGGAGGAAAGGAACCATGAGAAGTTACTGTTTAACTGGTACAGTTTCAGTTTGGGATGATAAAAAAGCTCTGGAGATGAATAGTATTGATGGATGAACAGCAACACGAACAATAATGCCACTGAACTATATACTTGTAATCAGTTATATTGGTAAGTTTGATGTTATTATATTTGATCACTTAAAAAAAAAAAAAAAAAAAAAAAAAAAACACAAAAAAGTTTACGATGTCTCTCACCATAGGCGATGAACTATATTCTGATGAACAAGGTAGCTCACTCCTACCTTTGAGGACCTGACAGTCTTCTGGGGTTGTATGTAGACAAGTAAAGAGGCAAAGTACAGTACAAAAAAATCTTCCAATAAAG
>CAUYPK010143990.1:0-22139 GCA_963574355.1 Loris lydekkerianus
TGACACCCATTCTTCCACCTTTGATGCTGGAGCTGGCATTGCCCTCAATGACCACTTTGTCAAACTCATTGCCTGGTATGATAATGAATTTGGCTACAGCAACAGGGTGGTGGATCTTATGGCCCACATGGCCTCCAAGGAGTAAGAACCCCCAGACCACCAGCCCCAGCCAGAGCACGAGAGGAAGAGAAAGGCCCTTAGCTTCTGGGGTGCCCCTGCCTACTCAGTCTCCCACCTCACTGAGAATCTCCCCTCAACAGTTTCCACACCAGACCCCCTCAAGAACAAGAGGGACCTAAGGAGCCCCACCTTGTCATGTAATGTCAATAAAGTTCCCTGAATTAAAAAATAAATAAATAAATAAATAAAATTACAGCTTTGTTCATTCCTCCTTACAATACTTTGAGTTTTTGCTTTATATGCGTTGAGAACTATGTTATTTAGGTTCAGGCTTGTTACATCTCCCCAAAGAACTATTCCTTTATCTTTATGCACCAATTTCTTCATTTACTGCCTTAAGTCTTTTTTCCCCAATATCAACATTATTTCACCAGCTCTATTTCAGTTAGTATTTTTCTATCAGTTAGGGTTTCATCAGACAAGCAAAACTACTGTTAAGGCTCATGCCTGTAATCCTAGCACTCTGGGAGGCTAAGAGCTGCTTAAGTTCAAGAGTTCAAGACCAGCCTGAGCAAGAGCAAGACCTTGCCTCTACTAGAAATAGAAAAACTAGCCAGGTATTGTGGTGGGTGCCTGCAGTCCCAGCTACTCAGAAGGCTGAGGCAAGAGGATGGCGTAAGCCCAACAATTTGAGGTTGCCATGAGCAATGCCACAGCACTCCACCCAGGGCAACAAAGTGAGACTCTTTCTCAAGAAAAAAAAAAAAAAAAAAAACTACTATTAATATAAGTGATAAAAATAAGGATATGGAGATTCAACTGGCAATTATGGGAGCTAAGCAGTTCATGTAGAACTGTTGCTTCTATATCTAGTTATGGGACAGAAATCAAAGGGCAGGCAATAGGGAAGAGAAGACAAATGTGAAGTGGAGAAGAGCAGAACAAACTGGAACTCACAATTATTTTCCAACAACCTGAGACGGAAACTGTATATAAGCTGGCACCCATACGCCTGATGTAGAATTTGAAGAGACTAAAGAGAAATATCCAGCAGGAGTTGGAGCAGTGTAAGCCAAAGGCCAACACAGCCAGCCAGCAGACATGGGTGACAGGCTATGTGAGTTACAACAGGCTTGATCCTACACCAACCTGCTGAGCACAAACACAACTGCTGCTTCACTTGCATCTTCCAAATGATGTGCAAACTTCTCTTACAGCTGATGGAATCTGTAACTATCTTAGGAAGGGAATTCTGAGAAAAGTAATTTCAGCTCAGTTATGCTGACACAATATACAAAGCGCCATCACAATTTGTATGGATAGTCTCTTCCACCTCTTTAACTGTATTCTTTCTATATAATTATGTTTTACATATGTCTTTTATAAATAAGCAGATGGCTCAATTTTTTTCTATGCCATCTAAGGCTCTATCTTTTAACTATCATGTTTAATCCATTTATATTTATTGAGATTTATGGCATGCATAATTTTAAAAATTATAGTTTAAATAAAATGAATAGCTGACCTGAAAATAGATGCATGATTTGCATATTTGAAGTATTTATTTTATCCACATAACTTGTTACTTACCACTTCTCCAGCAGAGGCAGCCAACATATGCTTCACAGGCATCAAATATGAAGATGAATCCGTATGCAAAAACCATTTCACATATTCATAGGTGATAAAAAATGCAGCAGCTGAAATTTAAAACAAGCCAGTCTTTCATAAAGATAAAATATATATTCAAACTTAATAAAGAAATACATCTCATAAAAGTATGACAATAATTACTAAATCATGATATAATAAAGATGACAGTTAAACACATACCTTTTCTTCCACCCTCACTCTTTCGGAATTTACTGAGGCCATGTCCGATCCTGGACTTACAAAAATGCAGAAAATATTATTCCTACCTTGAGGGAGTCTAACAGCTAACCTAGAATTTACCATGTTGTACTGACAAATTACTTAGCATTTTTTAAGACAACTTCAGAAAAAGATATGGGTTTCTGTGATTCAAAGTATCATTACCTACAGTCATAAAACAATCAGCTACACTGATTTACTGACAGGTTAAAATTGTAAACATACACCTTAACTTAAATAAAATGTCTATTCTAATATGTAATGTTTTATTGCTGGTTATTCAAAATAAGCATGGCTACTTTTTACTACATCAATTCACCTGTACATCAAGGAAACAACCATGTAACTAAAACTGGAAATCAAAATCTCTAAAAAACTACCCCTATCACCATGAGCTAATCACAGTGCATGAGGACTTTAAAACTTGTCAGGTACTGTTAATCAAAAGATATTCATCAGTTCCATAAAAGATAATACACAAAAGATAAAGGAATGACAAATTCACCTCTTGAAGGACATTTGAGCATGTCACAGTAAAGTCTGAAACAGGAAAACAGCTTGATAGTGAAAATCAGTTCTCCAAAGTCAGCAAGCTCATAAAGGATCGTGCATTATCTCCACCGGGCCAAATGAGCAGGCACCCTGTCCACAGATGAGCAATGACCATACTCGTTCAAGCAGTTTTTTACAGTTAACACAGGTCTACTGCCGCTGTGGTTCTTCATAAGGCTTTTCCCACTTTGGCCTACTCGATAAACGTGCAGCCATACCATCTGCACACAGCATTCAGCTGTTAAGTTCTGCCTCTACAAATCCCATCCCCTGTCCTGCACCCTCCCACCCCCTCTGAAATAAATGGAGAAAGAAAACAGTGCTCAAACTTCATTCACTTCATGGTTAACCTTAAGCTTGTCCAACTTTAAGGCAACTTTTGTGATGTACAGAGTCCTTTAAAAATGTAAGTTCCAAACCTCCCCCTGACCCCTAGATAGATCCAAGAAGGCCTCTACATAATTGGAAATGTGGGCAAATGTGGGAACCCACACCCCTCTCCCACACACACAACTATGCTTAGCATGAGTGTATACTCAGTGAGAACTTGTTACAACCAATTATTCAAAGTAATAAGACATATAAAAGTTTAAGGATAATCCCCAGCTTGCTGTTCTAATGACTGCTAAGGGAGGGGAAAGAAAGAAGGAAAGAAAAACAAAAGCATGAAAACATTACTTTTCTCTCTGCACTACAAATCTTTATGTTAAAGCTGTGCTCACAGATTGGGCATTTAAATGTGAGGATGACATAAGAGAAAGAATTTCTCATGAATTACCGAGACAAAAGAAAGCACACCTCAAAATTTAAGAACCTCCTGAAGTCTTATGGGTATGTTTTGTGTCTGGTGATTTTTCTGTTTGTTGCCTTAGTTTACTTTTGAGTGCCACTAAAAGCATCCATCAGTAAACAACTACAATAAGTACCTGAAAAGAAGTATGCCAAGAAGTGGATTAAACAAAACCATCAGGCTGGGGCAGCACCTGTGGCTCAACGAGTAGGGCGCCAGCCCCATATGCTGGAGGTGGTGGGTTCAAACCCAGCCCTGGCCAAAAACCGCAACAACAACAACAAGAAAAAAAAACACCCAGGCTGGGCATGTGGATCACACCTGTAATCTATGGGAGGCCAAGGTGGAAGGATCACTTGAGCTCAGGAGGTCAAGACCACTCTAAGCAAACAGTGAGACCCCATCTCTACTAAAAATAGAAAAATTTAAACAATATTATAATAAAAATAAATAAATACAAATAGGAAAATTAGCTGGGTGCAGTGGTGTGCACCTGCAGTTCAAGCTATGCAGAAGACAGGTTGGAGGACTGTTTGAGCCCAGAAGACTGAGATTACAGTGAGCTACAATGACACCCCTGCCCTCTAGCCTGGACAACAAGTGAGACCCTGTCTCAAAAAAAAAAAAAAAAAAAAAACCAGATCATGTTAAGTATAGAATAAGAGAGACATAAGTCACATAACATGACTTCAGAACCAAAACAGAAGACCCTGGAAAGAAAATATCCAGGAGAACATTCATGAGAAACATTTACATTCATACCACAGCATTCTAAGAGTTAGCTAATCTAACAGCATATTAACAAAGAAACATTTAATGTCTCTCTGTTTTACCTGCTTCCCAAGACTCTCCAAGGCGGATATCAAACCCGGCTCCACATAGCAATCACTTTGGAAACTATTAAAACTCCTGATACCCAGGCAAAGCCAATTAAATTTCTAGGGAAAACAAACAGGTATCAGTATTTTTTTCAAAGCTTCCCAAGAGATTCCAATGTGCAGGTAAGGTTGAGAACCACTGCTCCAATGGTTCTCATAATCATAATCAATGTTAAAATAACACTTTCAGGATTCTAAGCAGGAACATTTTTAAACAACAAAACCATTTTGCTCATTTTTTTCCATTAAAAATAGACTGGAATGGACACTATATTACCATCTGATTCCAAAACACCGGGTTAAAAAACGGGAAGATTCAGAAGATAAGTTATAAGGAATTTGATTTTGGTAAGAGCACATACCATTCTGACAATAAACCTCATTATCTTGGCTTAGAGCAGTGAGGATATCAATATGATTTTTACCATTAGGAAAGGATCCAATAGCAGCAGAAGGAACACCAGCATATATTCCATGAAAACCACCAGCCTTATTAAATCCTTGGGGACTCTGCAGCCTGGTCTTAATGGTATCCAGAGGAAATAATATCAAGTCAACAGAAACACCTGCTATCCCACCAGCCTTTAAAAAGAGAGAGAAAAAAAGTTACAATAAAATAAGCTCTCTGCCATTCAGAAGCAGGTAGTTTTTTTTGTTGTTGTTGTTTTTTTAGAGACAGAGTCTCACTTTGTCACCCTCAGTAGAGTGCTATGGTGTCACAGCTCACAGCAACCTCCAATTCCTGGGCTTAAGCAATTCTCTTGCCTCAGCCGCCCGAACAGCTGGGACTACAGGTGCCGGCCACAATGCCCGGCTATTTTTTTGTTGCAGTTTGGCCAAAGCCAGGTTCGAACATGCCACCCTTGGTATAGGGGGCCGGCTCCCTACTCACTGAGCCACAGGCACCACCCTGGAGGCAGGTAGTCTTTAAAGCATATTTCTCTTTACTTGCAGTCCATGGACTTCTTTGGTCCAAGTGAGTATCAACCTAATATTCCTAGAAGATTTTCCTGGGCAAATAACCATTACTATGCTACATTTTCAAATTGTAAATTTTATATTAAATTTTCTTTTTAAATACATTTATTTTTAAAACAAACTTCAAATTCTTTTTTTTTTTTTTTTCTTAAAGAGACATAATCTCACTTTATCACCCTCAGTAGAGTGCTGTTACATCACAGCTCACAGCACCCTCCAACTCCTGGGCTTTGGCAATTGTCTTGCCTCAGCATCCTGAGTAGCTGGGACTACTGGCACCTGCCACAACGCCTGGCTATTCTTGTTGCAGTTTGGCCGGGGCCAGGTTCGAACCCTCCACCTCGGTATATGGGACCGGCGCCCTACCCACTGAACCATAGGCGCCGCCTTCAAATCCATTTTTTTTTTTTTTTTGCAGTTTTTGGCCAGGGCTAAGTTTGAACCCGCCACCTCCGGCATATGGAGCTGGCACCCTACTCCTTTGAGCCACAGGCACCACTCCCAAATCCATTTTTAATATGGTACTCACATGTTTAAAAAACATTTTTTAAAAATACAACCAGAAAACACCTCAGAAAGATAAAGTTGAAAGTCTCCTTCCCATCCTTGCTCCTGGTAACTCAGCAACGACTTTTATCAGTTTCTTGTTGTAGCCTTCCAAAATTACTTTGGACATACACAAGCAATATGAACATCTATTTTATTTTCCTTTTCTTTAAAAGTAAAAGATAGTGTATACTATGCAGCATTCTGTACTTTTTCTCATTTAACAATTCCTCTTAGTGATCTTTTCATGCCAGGCCAAATGTTCTAGTTTTGTCTTTTTAAATCACTAATCAGTGAATTCTCTTTGACTTTTTTAGACCTGAATTTTGAAATACCAAGCCTTGTGAGTCTAGATCTATATTTCAAGAATTGTACCTCTAAGGATTCATATAGTATTCTCTCTACCTTATATATATTTGAAAATTCCTTGGTAATTTTTAAATTGAGTAAATAAATGGATTTTTTTTTTTTTTTTTTTTTTTTAACATTCTGTCACCCTTGGTAGAATGCTGTAGTGTCATAGCTCATAGCAACCTCAAATTCTTGGGCTCAAGTGATTCTCTTGCCTCAGCCTCCCTAGTAGCTGGGACTACAGACACCGGCTATTTTTTTGTTTGTTTGTTTAACAGGCCCGGTCTGGGTTCAAACCCACCAGCCCCAGAGACATGGCCAGGGCTCTAACCACTGAGCTATATATAGATGGATTGTTTTTTAAAGATCTAAGTTGCTAAAGGAAATTAAAACCTGACCCAAATTACTCATCTCTCAAGAGACACCACATTGCTTTGGAGAAGCCACCCTGTAAAAACTGATTAAGACTACTTCCTGCCATACGATTATAGTGACACACATGCAGAATTATTTCAAAACTGGATACACCGTAGTGAAGAAAAAATTCAGGCATAAAAACAAAATGTGTACCCCCTAATATTCTAATATAAACGTTTTTTTTAAATCAGAGAAAGAGAAAAAAAATTCAGAAAATTATGAACATAAAGATAACATCAAAGGTTAACAAGATCTAAAGGCATCATTTATAAAAAGAAATCAAAACCAAGCCCAGTAAGTAGGCGGAAGCACCACTATAAAGAGAAAACTCTCAATGTGTTTCCTACATAATAACTTTTTAACCAAATTGCTAATTTTTCCTCTATTTTGAATTCTGAACCATGTGAATATATTACTTATTTTAAAAGTAAATACATACTTTTTTATTTTATTTATTTTAGTAAACATATAGTTTTAAACCCTATACATTTCATGACACAGAAAAATAAGAATCAGTATTATTCAAACACACAGGCAAAGTTCTACTTATCAATTGTTTCTATCCTTTGAGTTTACAAAATGTTCAGGCACTACAAAGCTTGGCACTTAGCACATACTATCTACTTTTCTTGCAATTTACCAAAAAACCACTGCAAGAGTTAACTGGGAAAATGGAATGTTGTGATGAGAAATCCAATAATGCCTTTTTAAAAATTTAACCAGCATAGATCAATTATTAAAAATTAATTTATACTAGAATAGTACATTATTATAAATATTAATACATACTATATATGATTAGCCTGAAAGGCATGAAAGAAGTTCAAAGACCATGAAGGCGCACTCTGCAAATGACCTAAAAAGATGTCACCAAAAGAGCATAGAGGTGTGCTAGCAGAAAGCACAAGTAGTACTGAAAGAATAACCGATGTGGGATTTCTTTCTGGATGTTAAGGTGGCCTGAGTCATGGGGAAGAGTTCACAGGTAATGTGATAAATGGCCAAATTTTTCAGCATTCTTCTTTATTGCTTAAGTATTTTTATAAAATGCAGCAAGTAGAGCCAGGCACAGTGGCACACATGCAGTCTCAGCTACTCCAAGGCTGAAACAGGAGGATTGCTTGAACCCTGTTCGAGGCTGCATTATGCCATTAGCAGGCCTGTGAACACCCACTGTGCTCCTAACTGGGTAGTATAGTCACATCCCATCTCTAAAAATAACAATAATTCAGTAAGCAAAATATTTTTCCTAACTCTTCATGTTCTCCCAACACAGAGAGAATAAAAATCCTGGTGAGAAAGTCTGACATGACTCAATTCTTCAAAAACACGCTGCACTTCACTCTAATTTTCTCTTTAATCTTAGGAGAAGATCAGAGAAGTGCTTGCTATCTCCTGCTAAATTTCAATCAGTAAGTTAACGACTCTTTTAATCTAGTTGGCTACCTTACATGCATTGATTCTCTAACCCTTTCATCACAGTTCTTATCTTCTGAGAATAAAATGACCACACTCAATCTACTTATTTAGTAAAACATGAATTGAAAGTTACTAATTGCTTCTGTGGATTTCTAACTTGCATAACTCAAAATGTCATTTGAATTCATGAGACTAAAAAAAAAAAAATCAGCTAACAGAGAATATGAAGAATAAGAATACCTATATATTTGGCCACATGTTTAAGATTTAAACTAAAACTTTAAAGAATGTTTGTAATTATACATTAATATTGTTTTGTATATAATTATGTATAAAATAGACAAACCAACATCAACGAAATTATAAAAATATCTATCAAATTATTTTTTCCTTTAGCCTGACATTTTAATTTTGTTATAATCATTTATCAAAAAGATTATTAGGCAAAAGATTAGTTTCAAGATTCATGGTAGCTTACATTGAAAAATTCTAAGAACTCAACAAAATCCAAAGAAATTGGACATAAGCCAGATAACCAGCAAGCCTTGCTACAGTATCACAATTTGAGACCTCTAGATCATGTAAATAAAGCACACATCTCTACCTTAAGTTAATAAATATACAAAGTGCTAGCAGACTGTAGAGAGGAAGGGCCTAATTAGTGCTCTGGGAATTGAAAAGATCAGAATTACATGCTATAAAAACTTTATTCTCAAAAGGAGCCAGATACAATAGCAGCAGCAGAAAAAGAAGGCATTGCTACTCAACTCCAAGGCCAAATAAATAAATAAAATAACCTGGCCACTGGTCTAAATGACAATGACGGCTAAGAACCAGCCATAATAGCCAAGTGTTGTGGTGGGCACCTGAAGTCCCAGCTACTCAGAAGGCTGAGGCAAGAGAATGACTTGAGCCCCAGAGTTTGAGGTTGCTGGGTGAGCTATGATACCACAGCACTCTACCAAGGGCGACAAAATGAGACTCTGTCTCAAAAAAAAGAAAGAAAAAGAAAGAAAAGAAAAAAGAACCAGCCATAACATGAACACGGCTTTCTAGGGGAAACATTCCTAGACATGTTTTCTTCCATTTCCTCCATGACATGTTTTCTTCCATTTCCTCCATGACATTTCCTCCACAATGAAGTGGCAACCTGTGATTTGAACTACCATCCTCCTGGCTGCAGAACTGCTGCCCTCACTTTCCGGCATCCTTGTCTCCTTCCCCATTAGCCATTCATTCTCCCAACAGCACTCCTTGCCCCCTACACTAACAGCTGAGTTACTAATCCCTTGCCACTTGCCAACCTATAAATCTTCCAAACTTTTAAACAGCCCTAAGAATGAAGAACAAAATCCTAGCACAGCCTTCTAGGTTCTGGAAATTCTGGAGCTCATCAACTCCTTCACCCAAAACTCCCACTATTTGCCCTCTGCTAAGGTGCCTTCTTGCTACCCGGACCTCACTTTTCCCCCAATTCACCTAATCTTCCTCGTTTCAGGACTTTGTACAGATGCTCCCTAAACCCCAGTTCGGGTTTAGATCCTCATGTTGTTTCCAAGTACTGAACAAAATCTTAAGCACACGATGAGCACACGTCCATTTGTTCCACGTCTGTTCAACTAGACTGTAAGATCTGTGTCTGTTTTGTTCACCAATATTTTCCCAGCACTAGCGTATATAATGGAGGCACTCAAAGGCTATAATAAAAGGTTACTATCCATATTTTAGAAGGCACTACAAATCAACCTAGAAAAGGTATACTTAATAAAAATTAAAAAAAAAAAAATAGCAAAAGATAGGATCAAGCAATTCCCAAAAGAAAACCATAAATGGCCAAGAAAAAGATGAAAATATATTTCTCTACCATTAATGATCAGATAAAAACAAATTAAAAATTTTAAATTATGAGAAAAAGTTGTGGGCACTATTAATGGGAACATTACTGTAATCTACCAGAGGACAATCTGGCAAAAAGAACATTTTAAATTATCAAGCCCTTCGATCCAGTTGTTTCATTTCTAAACATTTCCCTCCCGGAAGTAAGTGCACAAATATACAAGAATGTTTACTACTGCAAATATGCAATAGTAAAAAAAAAAAATGAAATAGTAAAAATCCTAAAAGCCCATCCATTGGGGTCTTATTAAATAAATTAAGCTATACCCAAGTAATAGATTACTATAGAGCCTTTAAAACGATGAGGTTGATCTGTACTTACAGGTACAGAAACATAAGAATATATTCCTTTTTTTTTTTTTTCTTTTTTGAGATAGAGTCTCAGGTGGTCATCCTTGGTAGAGTGCCATGGCATTTTTAGCTCACAGCAACCTCTAACTCTTGGGCTCAAGCGATCTTCCTGCCTCAGCCTCTGGATAGCTGGGACTACAGGCTTTTAGAGACAAGGTCTTGCTCTTGCTCAGGCTGATCTTGAACTCATGAGCTCAGGCAATCCACCTGCCTCGGCCTCCTAGAGAGCTAGCATTACAGTCATGAGCCACCAAGCCGGGCGTAACATAATATTCTTAAATTAATCATGTATAGAATATATGCTATATAAGCCTATTTTTAAAAAAATGTTAACTATTTGTATACACATAATTAGAAGTCTGGAAATACACACTAAATTGCTAGAAGTTACTACCTCTATGGAAAGAGATTCAGGATAAGGAATATTATTACTACCTTGTTAATTTCTATACTGCTCAAGTTTTGTGATGAGTATTACAAATATATAAAAGTCATTCAAAATTAACACTCTCTCCCCTCCAAGAAAAAAAAATCCCTAATTCCTGATAGCATTTGACACCTTTTAGCCACTCAACACATGGACCCTAAGCTCTCAACTAGGCTGCTTCATGTCGCATACACCTAGAGACTTCGAGCTTCATCCAGTGTGACTATTCTGTTCCCAACACATCCTGAAGCTTCTCATTTCTGTGCTTCTGCTAAGTTTTTTCTTTGAACCTGGAATTCTCCTTAGTGCCCATGTCTCCTTCCTCCTGCAGTCAGCAGACCACTTCCCATCCTGCCACCATACACAAGCACATCCACACAGCCCTGCCAAAATCCTCTCCATTCTTAAGCCTGCAACCAAGTATCATTCTTTATAAGGCCTTTCCCAATCTCCCAGTCAAAATTAAATGCTTCTTGACTATGACCATATAATGTTTACCTTTCACTTATGGTACTAACCATCATGTCTGACATTAAGATTCTTCAGAGCAGAAGCAGCCCAGTCACCTCTGTCTTCCTAAGTACCTAACATAGGGCCTCTGATGTGGCAGGGCTTCTCAAATAGAAATACAAGATTTACACTTTGTAAAAACATTAAATGATCAGAAGAAAAATCGCAGTAAATCACTGTTTGGTTGTCCCTGTTCTGCTTTGCCACAGCAATTCTGACAACCAAAAGCCAGTATTACTTGTCTCCTGCTGTTCTTAGCATTCCCCAGCCATGCTGACAGCTTTGTGGTATATTCAGGGTGACTTCTCCAGAAATCCTCTGTTGTTCATTGCCTCCTCATGGAAAGTACTGTGTAGGTTCACTTTTGTTTAATAAAGCTGTTCTCAAGAATACAATAATGGTTCTAGAATATGACTCAACTATTACTTCATTTGTCCAGAAATTCCTTCAGATTAAACACTGCCTGGGAACACAGCTTTGGTTATCAGACAGACCTGGCTTAGTCTCAACTCAGTCTCCTTAGGAAAGCCTGTATTTCTTGGTGTTATTTTGGAGTATTTCAATCCCACTTTCTAAAAATGGAATAGTATTTTTTTTTTTTTTTACATACCTTTAATGAGGCACATACATATATACAGAATGTTGTGTTTCTTCCCTAAAGTTTATCTCGTTAGCATTTTCCATATAATCATTATATATTCTCCTCACAAGCTCTGGGTTTTTTACAGAGATGGGTTCTTAGTATGTTGCCCAGGCTGGACTCGAACTCCTGGGCCCAAGTAATCCTCCCACCTCAGCCTCCTGAGTGGCTAAGATTACAAGTGTGCCCCAAGAAGCACTATTTTTAATGGTCCCAGACTAGTCTAAGAAATAGATTTCCCATTGTTTACCTAATCCTTCCCCTTTTGTTCCATGCTGAAATGGTTTACTATTGTTTCCACTGAGTTAAATGTAATGAAGACCTAAGTTGCTAATACTTAGTTCCAAACTGCTTTCCAGTAAGTATGCACTGATCATTGTACTCTTTGAGAGATTTTTTCCTAAAGAGCCTGCTCAGTGCTCCAAATGAAAATAAACATCCCAGAAGCTCTCCCTTCATCAACTCTATACCCCTTTACCCTCTTTATGAAGCTTTAGAAAGAGACCATTTCAAAGTGTGCTACTTGCCAAGCTCTGTACTAAATGTTTAATTGTATCTCATCTAATCCTTAGAACTCAAGTTTTAAGACTTCAAAATCCATCTAGGCCTACTTTCATTCATTCATTCAAGGAGTAGCGGTGAGTGCTTACAAAGTGCCAAACACTGGTAACACAACACTAAGCCAAATAGAAGTCCCTCAAGAGCAGTCACTCTACCTCCAACCTTACTCCAAACCTTAAAAAGTAGCCACTCCATTTCTGGACTACTTTGATAATAAAACTTCCCAATGGCTTCCACTACACTTCAAATAAAATCCAAATTCTTTTCCCTGGCCCACAAAGCCTCACATTAGCTGCCTTTGCCTACTTCTCCAATACTATCCCCTGCCACACAGCCTTTATCTACTAAGCCCGAGCCACCTCTCAAACATTCCAGCTCTCTCTACCTGAAGATTCTCACATGCTTCACTCCTGGACTGAACTTTCCCTCTACTCATCAAAATCTCTAGCACCTTCCTATCTAGCACCTTCCTGTCTTACCTTAAACATCACTTCTTCCTGCTCTTCCTCGGTCACTCCACCTAAAAGAGGTTCTCCAATATTTCCCTACACCTTTAGTTCACTTCTTTCACAGCACTTACCATGCACTGTCTGTTTTATTTGTTGGCTTTTCTCCCCCTACTTGAGATAAGGTTTGGTTTGCCACTGTATCTCCAAGAGCTACTACAGTGTTACTGGGCAGAATACACAGCAAATAAACTGTGTGCTAGATGAATAAAATGTTTTTCCTTGAGCTGGAATGAAATCTAATTTCTTGAAACTTTTACCTATTGATCCTAATTTTACCATCTATAAATACATTAGGTAAAAGAATATTCTGTGTATCATACTTTAATAAAGTACATTTTTAAACCATTCTTTTGTTAGCTCTAGCATTCACCCATTTCTAGCAACTGCTACTGTTGCTGACTTCAGAGATAGTTAGGATTTTGAGGGGGGTTATTTTTGTTTTCTGAGTCAGAGTCTCATTCTATTGCCCTGGGTAAAGTGCCATGGCATCATAGCTCACAGTAACCTCAAACTTTTGGACTCAAGAGATCCTCTTACCTCAGCCTCCGGAGCAGCTGGGACTACAGGTGCCCACCCCAATGCTGGCAAGTTTTTCTATTTTTAACAGAGACAGGTCTCACTCTTAACTCAGACTGGTCTCAAACTCCTCAGCTCAAGGGATCCTCCTGCCTCAGCCTCCCAGAGTGCTAGGAGAGATAGTGTTAAGACAGTAGAGATAGATTTAAGAAGGAGTTGAGGGTATGGACTTCCAGGTTATACCACCTGGGTTAGATTATGATCCACTCACCAAATGGATCTCGCTTGTGTGAATTTTGACATGTTATCTAATCTTTCTGTATACCAGATCTCTCTTTGAAAAAGTAGAATAAAGCTTCAATTCTACTTTTTTCTTCAAATAAATGGAATGTATGTAAAGAGCTTACCCCAGTTCCTGGCACAGGAATTTTAGTTGACAAAACCACTGCTATCTCACAAGTTAGACAAGAAAGCTCCTTCAAAGTGGTATCATATTTCTTTATGTCTCTAACACCTGGCTTATATTAGTCTCAACAAATCTAAATTTAAAGCCATCATCCCACAAGTCTGGCTAAGGTACCCAGCTCCACCTTTCACATATTCCCTTAACACCCTGCACTTCGGCTGTCATTTATCCCAACAGTCATTTTACTATTCTGTCACCAACACCTGCCCAGTCTGTCTTGTTCACCATGTTATCGCCAACATCTGCAACACCAAACATTGGATAATTAAGTCGATAAATGCCTCTGGACATTTACCACTTACTGTAATGTACCAGTTATCCTGTAAGAGGTATTTACAAAAATATTTGTTTATTGTCTACTTTTGCCAATGGAAAGGTAAGCGGCCCATCTCTATCTTGTTCCCTTGCAATGAAAATGCAATCAGCCAATCTCTCTGTCTTGTCCACTACTATATGTAGCATCCCCTACTCGGCCTCCTATAATATTTGTTAAAGAACTTTTTTATTCTCGCTTTTTTTTAAATGTTAAAACATGTTGATTCTCAGTTTTCTATAGAATTAAATTCTAAGCCAGTCTATTGACTCCATATTGCTACTGATGAGTTATTTGTGCTCATCAGTATTTCCTCAAAGCTTGGGCTTAACAGAGAAAAAGAAAATTAATTATATATTGAATGAACAGATGAATATATAATTGTCTAAAACTGAAAAAAAGATAAGCAAAAAGATAACCGAAGTCTTGGACAAAGGGGTTGTGAGTTACCTGAGCAAGGATTACTTTCTTCTCACACGTATATCCTTAATTCCTAAATTCTCTGCAGTGGTTATAGTTCACAATGGAAGAGTGATTACAGGGTATTGCAGAAGCTCTTTTTTAAGTAAATCAGCGTGCCTGACTTAATGAGTCAAAGACCCCTCGCTCCCCAGCTCACTCTTACGCCTATGTGAGGCAGAAAAGGCCTTGAGACCCCCAGGCCCGGCAGCGTCCTGGGATTCCAACGTCCCCCCCCCCCCAACCCTGGCTGCTTGTTACCCAAGGAATGTCTATCGCGCAAAACCAGAAAAAAGCACCAGCGCTGAGTCCAGTGCCGGAATCCGGAACTCGGAGAAGCCCACCCCACTGCCCTGCACTCACCACCAGCGAGGCCATGAACCCCGGCTGGTCCATAGCCTAGCAAACCTAGTCAAAGCTATAATTCAAGATTGAGCAGGAGCGAGTCAGAGAACTGTGCAATGGGCGCCGCCATCTTGGAGGAGGAGCCTGCGATACCCAGCTTCCGAGATCACCTGACCTTGAACCGCAACAACTGCGTGTAGAGCTCCTGGAGGTAGGGCCGGACCACCGCCGGTGAGGGGGGCGGGACTTGCGGGGTGTGATCAAGCTAAATCTCGCGGCTCTTCTCTGACACCGTTTTCTGGTAGCCCGAGAAGGAGGAACTCTCGCGAGCAAATGAGCCTCGTTTGGTGTACAGGAGAGGAACGCTCTGCCGCGAGGGTTGCATAATTCTAAATTGTAAACCCGGAAGGGAGGAGCGCGAAGGGGCAGGACTGGCTTCGAGAAACGAGGTTGTGGGTTTTTATTATTCAGAGTCCAAATCAGTTATTACATTTTTGCTTATCTCTTTGTTTAAACAGTGCAAAGTTTGTCTGGTTTTCTGTTTTAATGAACTCATTATCAGAAAGTTATTAAATATGTAGAAAAATATTTAAGTTTCCTTAGTTGAGCTAAAAATTAGCATCCTCCGCTTCTTAGAAGCACTTATGACAGTTAAAATGATTACTTGTTCAATTATTTATTTGTCTTCGCTGTTGCACCCGTGTGTACACCTTACAGCTCACGTTAAGTACTTAAAAATCTCTTGGAGTGGAGATTTGCATTTGTTACTTAATCTTCCAGTCTTCCATACAACTGTATATTAGGGGCCAACTACATCTCAAGTGTCGTGCTAGGTGATTGATAGACATTTTCTCATTTAATCCTCACACCAACCCTGTGATATCAGCACCACCATCATCTTCACTTTTACACCTGGCTTTTACAGAGTATCCTCATGCTCCAACAAGTAACCAAAACGCAAAAGCAACAGTGAAGATAGCAGAGCCAAGCGTTGAAAATTTAATTAATCCCCTCATCATCTTTCCTCAGAAGCCCTGCAGTAGTCTTAGCAAGCTTTACTTCGTTCCATCTTCTGTAACACTGCTAGAATTATTCTTAGAATTCTTCTTACTCTCATCTGTTAATAGATAATATGATCTAGGCTCGGCACCCGTAGCGTCGTGGTTATGGCGTCAGCCACGGACGCCGAAGTTGGCGGGTTTGAACCTGGCCCCAGCCAGCTAAACAACAATGACAGCTGCAACAACAAAAAAAAATAGCCGGGCATTGTGCGTGAGGGCCTGTAGTCCCAGCTACTTGGGAGGCTGAGGAAAGAGAATCGCTTAAGCCCAAGAGTTTGAGTTTGCTGTGAGCTGTAACACCATTACACTCTACCGACGGTGACATAGTGAAACTCTGTCTCAAAAATATATAGATAGATAATATGATCTAGAAATGATTAGCCAAATAGCCTTCAGTGTTAGATGGTATTCAAATTCTGAGCTATCATCCATCTACTCTGAGTTCGGACATAGCTTCTCTAAGATTGAATTTTCTCCCCTATAAAATGTGAAGTTGATAGTAACTTCTCCATGTGAAACTATTATGGATTAAATAAGACAATAAATTCTAGTTCTTAGCCTAGTTCTTGGCACCTAGGAAATACTCTCTAAAAATTATATTAATGTCACCTACCTACTTTAAATAACTCCCTTCTGCTGCCCATGGGAGAGAGTCAAGCTCGTAGCATGGTACACAACTCTAGCTGAGTCAGCTAGCATCTCCTGTCAATCTTCCCACTGAATAGACTATTCACAGATGGATTACACTTTCAAGCTGCCTCGTTTTGCCCTTTTTGTTCCCTCTATCCAGGATACTTCTCCCTATGTTAACTGAGAACATCAGTCTTCTCTTGTCAGCCATGTGGGCCTCTCCATAGACCCTTTCAAAAACATGCTAGTTCACTTTCTCCAGGTTAGCAGGAGAATCTCTGCTGGTCCTGTCTGATTCTTTTAAGGGCTCATATGATTTGGTCAGCCTCCCCCCCATACTCTCCCTTGTAATTAACTCAAAGTAAACTTATTTGAGTGCTTACATCTGCAAGGGCCCTTTTGCCATATACCATGACACAATCATGGCAGTAATGTTCTATCATACTGGTTCTGCTTACACTCAAAGGAGTGATTATGCAAAACATGTACGTTAGGGGACAGGAATCTTGAAGACCATCTTAAAATTCTGCCTACCACATTTTCCTATAAGCCTTCATTGTCCATCTTCTCAAAGGCCATCAACGTTTTATCAATAGCCTTTCACTAACATTCCACTTTTACCTGTTGGCCTGATACCAAAGACACTCCTAAAGTTTAGGAGTTCCAGAATCACTTCATCTCCAAGTACCAAAATCGATACTGTTTATTCCTGCATAACAAATTACCTGAAAAGTTAGTAGCTTAACACAACAATACATTTTTATTACCTTACATAGTTATATGGGTCAAAAATCTGAGAGTAGTTTAGCTGGGTATTTCAGATTCAGGGTTTATCATGAAGTCACAATCAAGTGTCACAATCAAGTTGGCCAGGGCTATATCATAAGACTGGTCTGGGACTGGAGTATCCACTGCCAAGATGGCTCACTTCTAGTGCTAGTTACTAGCAGGTGACCTAAGTTCCTCACCACATAGACCCTTCCACACTGCTTGAATAGTCTCATGATGTGGCAGTTGGTTTTTCCCAGAATAAGTGATCTAAGGGAGAACAAATAGAAACTACAGCCTTTTTTTTTTTTTTTTTAATAGATTCTCACTCTGTTGTCTGGGTAGAATGCCATGACATCATAGCTCACAGCAACCTCAAACTCCTGAGCTCTATCCTCTTGCCTCAGCCTCCCAAGTAGTTGGGACTATAGGAGTGCACAACCGCACCTGGCTATTTCTCTCTCTCTCTCTCTCTCTCTCCTTTTTTTTTTTGAGACAGAGCCTCAAGCTTTCGCCCTGGGTAGAGTGCTGTGGCATCACAGCTCACAGCAACCTCCAACTCCTGGGCTCAAGAGATTCTCCTGCCTCCGCCTCCCAAGTAGCTGGTACTACAGGTGCCTGCCACACCATCAGGCTATTTTTCTTTTTCTGGTTGCAGCTGTCATTGTTGTTTGCAGGGCCTGGGCTGGATTCGAATCCACTCACTCAGAAGTATGTGGCTGGCACCTTAGCCACTTAAGCTACAGGCACCAAGCCTTGGCTATTTTTTTTTTTTTTTTCTATTTTTGGTAGAAATGGGGTTCTGGCTCTTCCTCAAGCTGGTCTGAAACTCCTGAGCATGAGCAATTCACTCACCTAGGCCTCCGGGAGTGCTAAAATTACAGGTGTGAGCTATCTTAACCAGCCCAGAAAGTACAGTCTTTTATGACCTGGCCTCAAAAATCACTCAGTTGTGATACCACCTATAGTAGCCTATTGGCTACATGGGTCACCCATGTTTATTATAGGGTTGAATTACACAAAGGCATGAATACAAGGAGATGAGGATTACTGGGTGCCATCTTTGAAACAGACTACTATACTGGGGAAGTGCAAGTGAAAACCTCAATGAGATACAATTACACATTCACTAGAGAGAACAAAAAGACCAAGTGTTGTCAAGAATGAAGAACAACCAGAACCCTCATTAGTTGTTGAGAATTTAATACGGTACAACCACTATAAAATCCAATGTCTCTTTAGGTATTTGCCCAAGAGAAATAAATATATGTTCATGCAAAGACTTTTATGTTATTGTTCAAAGCAGCTTTGCCTGTAATAGGCAAACAATAGAAACAACCCAATGTCCATCAACTGGTAGACAGACATATTGTGATACATACTTAGAGTGGAATATATGAGTATTACTCAGCAATAAAAAGAAATGACTTCTTGATACATGCAATAACAAGGATTGATCCCAAAGCATTATGCTAATACTCTTATATGAAATTCTAGAAAAGAAAATTTTTGCAACAGAAAGTATATCAGTAGTTTCCAGGGGCCAGAATGGAGGCAAAGGATGGACTACAAAGGGGGCACAAAAAATATTTTGTGATGATGAAGATATTCTCTGTTATTATTGTGCTGGTAGTTGCATAGGTGTATACATTTGCCAATAAGATTGATTTGCACAATTAAAATGGATGCATTTGTTATATGTAACTTTTATTTTATAAAGTTGATTGAAATATGAGTAAGTCACAAAATGACAAAGATTAAATAATATATGCATGGAAATTATTTAGCCCAATTCTTGGCATATAGAAAATATTAAGTTTATTCTGTATTTTCCTATTTAAGTTATAGATTCTGAATTTAATGAATGAGAGACTGACAAGTTACCAAGATGATAAGTTCTTGTGTACTTATTAATGTTTCTAGAAGTATTAAATATAATTCTTCCCCTAAGAGAAAATCCAACCTAGACTTACAATTTTTATTTTAATGTAAAATTTAAGAAAAAAATTATGTTCTTCTTCCATGTAATGATTGTCTTTAAGTTTGTAAGAAGAAATTGTGTTGATGTCATTTTCTAGTAACCTGGAGTGAAATATAATTGATCACGTGCCTTTCAGAATCTCTGCTTTTGTGCACAGGTAAAAAGTTTTACCAGGCATTTCTTGATGCCACTGGAAGTCTTTTAGGCAATACAGATATTAGAAATATGACCTGAGGCCTTCTTTTTATGAAATCCTAGCAGGAAGACTGGTAACTATTTGTGCATGCTTTATTAAATGGAGAATTTCAATGCATCATCTTTATCACCACATTGCAGGCAGCATATGTTCTCAAATCTTTCATTTTAAAAAATACAAGCAATGTGGTAAGTGCTGATTTGCATTATACTGGTGATACCATAACAGTAATATTGTCTTTCTCACTTAAATCTACCACTGCAAGCCAAGTTTAATTTTAAACAAGCTTTAAAATCTTAATAGTATTTATAAAAATTAGCAAGAGGTCAAAGAACTAAATCAAAAACCGTTAGACCTAACTAACAATATTCAACCTGGACTAGGCTCAAGCTCCAAGTTCCTGTTACTGATTTTTATTGGAAAATAAGATAATAGTCAGGGGCGCCACCTGTGGCTCAAGGAGTAGGGCACCGGTCCCATATACTGGGGGTGGCAGGTTCAAGCCCGGCCCCAGCCAAAACTGTAAAAAGAAAAATAATAATAATAAGATAATAGTCAGTAGTCTGAATGTGTCCCCCAAAATTCATATGTTGAAACTGTAACTACCAATGTAATAAATAGTATTGAGAGGTGGCAGCTGGGTGCGGCGGCTCATGACTGTAATCCTAGTATCTGAGAGTCCAATGCAGGTGGATCCCTTGAGCTCAGGAGTTCCAAAACAGCCTGAGCAAGAGGAGACCCCCTATCTACTAAAAACAGAAAAGCCAGGTAGGAGTGGTGACACATGCCTGTACTTCCAGCTACTCAGGAGGGTTAGGCAAGAGGATAACGTGAGCCCAAGAGTTTGAGGTTGCCGTGAGCTTTGACACCAGGGCACTCTACCCAGGGAAAGAAAGCAAGACTCTGTCTAAAAAAAAAAAAAAAGCAAGAAAGAAAAGGAGGTGGGGCCTTTAGGAAGTGATGGTGAGGGTGCTCCCTTATGAGTAGGATTAAGGTTTTCATAAAAAAAAAAAAAAAAAAAAAAGGCTTCACCCAGTACTCAGCCTTTTTGCCCTTATGTCTTTAGCCATGTGAGGACACAGCATTCTAAGTGCCATCCTGGAAGCAGGAATTCAACCCTCACCAAACAGTGTGCCACTCCCTTGATCTTGTACCTCCCAGCCTCTAGAATGGTAAGAAATGTTCTTCATAAATTATCCAGTCTGTATAGCATTTAGTTATAGCAGCACAAGTGGACTAAGACAATAGGTAAAAATATTCATGGAAGTATTTCAACCTATCTGCAAAGAATAGTTAATGTATATGATGGAAAAAACATCAAATGAACATTTTAAAAAGTCTGTTTGAAAGTCCAGTTTTCCTTTAAGTAATAGAATCAAGGGAATACTTTTCATGCAGCTTTTAAACATATCAAATAGGCAAAGTTTTTCTTTTTTTCTCTTTCCATTTTTTGAGATAAGAGTCTCACTCTGTTGCCCAGGCTAAAGTGTCGTGGCCCCAGCCTAGCTCACAGCAACCTCAAACTCCTAGGTTCAAGCAATTCTCCTGCCTTAGCCTCCCAAGCAGCTGGGACTACAGGTGCCCACAACAATGCCCATCTGGTTTTCCCATTTTTAGTAGAGACAGGGTCTTGCTCTTGCTCAGACTGGTCTGGAACTCCTGAGCTCAAGGGATCCTCCCATTTCAGCCTCCCAGAGTGCTAGGATTACAGTTGTAAGCCTGAGCTCAAGAGATCCTCACACCTCAGCCTCCCCAAATGCTAGGATTTCAGTTGTTGCTGATCACCTGGCCAGCAAAGACTTTCTTGAGTGGGAGAGCTAAAGCAACTTTTCTGGTGAGTAATATGGCAAGATGCAACAAAACCCTAAAAATGTGATTTGTCCTCAACTATTCTACTTCATGCATTGTACTCTAGGGTACTATTTAAGAAAATCTATAGAAATATGACTCTAGGCATATTTATTTCACTGTTTATCATTCAAAAATAAGAATTTATAGAATCAAATATGTTCCTTGGTGTGATAATTTGATTACAATATTCATCTGTAGCTATTTAAAACCATGATGTAGAAGAATCGTTAATGGTACAGAAGATGTTGAGCATAAAAACAGTTACACAGGAGCATATGCTTTTGCTGAATTTTCTCATCATGCCCTATCAAGTCCATTCTCTACTTTCTCTATCTTATTCTCTGCCTTAGGAGGCTGACCTCCTAGGAAACAGTCTCTGGTTTACAGTTGGATTTGGCCAATGAAAATCATGGGCAGATTTGAGGGTTGGAGAAGAAAGAGGCTTTTCTTCTCTGCTCCCTCCCTACCTACAGCCAGTTCTGACAGTGTCAATTCTGATAGCATGAGCAAGAGACAGGCCCAATCTCTACTAAAAAATAGAAAAACTATCGTCGGCAAAAAGTGAGAGTTTGACCTCCTTTGTCCCTATTTAAATACCCTTTATTTCTTTCTCTTGCCTAATTGTTCTGGCTAGAACTTCCAGCACTGTGTTGAATAGTAGTGGCCATAAAGGGCAACCTTGTCTGGTTCCAGTTCTAAGTGGAAAAACTTTCAGTTTTACTCCATTCAGTATAAT
>CAUYPK010143991.1:0-11535 GCA_963574355.1 Loris lydekkerianus
GGCTATAACCCAACTATACCTCAAGACTATGAGGAAAGGACCAAGGAAGGGGAAGGGAGGGGGGAGGTTTGGGTGGAGGGAGGGTGATGGGTTGGGCCACATCTATGGTGCATATTTTTATCTATAATAAAAAAAAAAAAAATAAATAAATAAATAAAATAAAATAAAATAAAATACTGCTTCCTCTTCTTCCCTAGGGATTAATTATCCATATATTCCACCTTTCCACAATGCCCCGTATTTTTTGGTTTTTCTTTTTGTTTTTTCCTCTCTGTACTACAGTCTGGATATTTTTTCTTATCCTGTCCTTATTTTACTAGTCCTTTCCTATGCTGGGTCTACTCTTCTATTAAAACTATTTGTTTAACTATACTCTGTTGGTCACAGCTATACTTAAATTTGTCTGGTAAGTTATTATCTAAATTATCTGTGATACTGTGCATTTTCACCATTTTTCTTCATTTTAATTCATTTAGTGTTAATTTTATTATGATTTATACTTATTTTGAATTCCAGACATTGCACATGAAAATTCATAAAGGATCTGAAAGATGTTGCCTTCCTGCAAGTTGGATTAATTTTCCACCTGCAGGCAGAGGACATGCCCACTGATCCTCATGACCCCTTCACAGTTAATTTTGTACAACTAGACTTCGTCTATTTCAGTTTTGCTCTTTCTTCAGTGTAGCCCCTATTCCAAAGACAGGGTCCTGTAGGGCCCCACTGAGATTCTGTATTACCAGTGTCCCTCCCCATTCCTGGTTCCCCCCAGCACCCGGTGGCTGCTGGATCCCTGCTTGTCTCTTTAATCCCCAAGCTGAAGCTTTCTGCTGGTTTCTTAGGTTTGCCTGATACACCTTAAGAGAAAGCAAATGATTCAAGGGAAAATGTGTGGAATGTGTGTTCATTCCTCTGCAGTTCCCTTATGTGGGGTGGCAGATGCTTTAGCAGCCTTGAACTTCAACCTCTGGTTTCTTCAGTCCAGTGGGACTCTGAATGTCCTGTTCACCCAGGCAGAGAACACAAATGTTGTCCAGGGTAGAGCAGCTGATTGTCAAATTCCTCCCAACGTGTCTCTCTAGCCTGTGTGTTCATTGCATTCCGATACCTTCAAACAGGTTATTAGGTGGGTTTCTCTCCAGCTTCTGTTATTTCTAGCAACACCATCTAATCCATCATCCTTGGAAATAGTGTTTTCTCCCTGTCCCCAAACCTCCCTTCATTTCTATTTCCATAGGTATGTATCATCAGTTATATTAATTATTTTGCCTCCCTCTGGAGCAAGTCAGCTGCATATTCACAGAGAGCAAAAACAGGATTCTTTTCTTACAGATTCTTTTCTTTTCTTACAGATTCTTTTCTTCTGATTTTTTTAATTGAAAATTATTTAAGGAAATTCAAAAAATTCATAGCCATAATTTGCATTCCAAGAAGCACTAGTATTTCTATATTCAGTGTGCAATGCTGTGTTCTCCAGTGATGGCAGAAACAATCTTTCTGAGAACACCAGAAAATCTGAGTTGTTCTTCTTTTAAAAGACACAAGTGAAGAGATAATCAGTTCACCTCCATCAGGATAGCTATTGTCAAAAAAAGCTGAGTACAGCAAATGTTAGCACAGACATGGAATAACTGGATTCCTTATACACTGCTGGTATGGGTGTGAAATGGTGAAAAACAGTATGGCAGTTTCTCAAAAAGTTAAACATAGAATTACCATATCATCCAGCAATGTCACTTCTAGGTATATACTGATAAGTTTTTAAAGTAAGGACTCAAACAGATATTTGTGATCCATGTTCATAGAAGTTTTACTCACAAGGGCCAAAAGCAGAAACAACTTCCATTAATGGATAAATGGTCAACAAAATGTGGTGTATGCATGCAATGGAATATTATGCAGCCTTGAAAAGCGAAGAGATTATGGTGCAAACCACAAGGTGGATGAATCTTGAGAATATTCCAAGTGAAATACACCAGACACAAAAGGACAAGTATTGTGTGGTTTCACTCAGACTAGAGAAGTCGATTCACAGAGACAGGAAGTAGAGTGGGGGTCTGAAAGTTGTGTGATTTCACTCAGACTAGAGAAGTCGATTCACAGAGACAGGAAGTAGAGTGGGGGTCAGGAAGTAGAGTGGGGGCCTGGAGGGAGGGAGAAATGGGGAGTTAGTGTTTAACGGAAACAGATTTTCCATTTGAGAAGACAAAAAGCTCTGCAGATGGATGGTGGTGATGACCATACAACCTTGTGGAGGAACTTAATAGCACCGAACTGTACACTCAACAAGGATTAAAGGGGAAACTTTATGTTACGCGTATTTTACCACAATAAAAAGAAGCCACAGAGAGAGACCGACGAGGGGTTTTCCTCTTCCCGGCATCCAACTGATCAGACTCAGCGTCCAGGAGACGTTCTTGTGGCCCTCACTGGTGGATTGTACATGCAGTATGAACAAGCTGTCACAAATGTATCTAATGGAAAACGTGTCTTTCTCTAAAAATACTCTTTACACCAATTAAGCAAAGAAAACAGGGCCATATATATTCCTTCCAGTCAGTTAAAAATAGTCGATTGAACCCAAGCCGATGTTCTGATAGCTTTGTTTATTTTCCGCCTCAAAGAATTCCTGCCTGTTCTGGGGAAAATTAAAGAACATTTTTGGGTGTATTTCCATGTTTTCTGAATCTGAGGAATGTGACTGATGGTGGCCAGAATTTAAATTGCCAACAATTTCTTAGAAAAGGTATGTTTTTAAACTACATCCCACAACCAAAAGTCCTTTTCCTCAGACTCTCTCATAACCAAATTTAAGTAAACATAACTAGGGCATCGGGTGTGTAACATTGTGGTTCTTCTCACACCCTGCCCCAGGTCATGATTTCTAAACTCACTCTTTTCAATGACAGAGAGTATCAAAAACATCCTCTAAGCACATTCTTATAAAAATTCAAATCTCAAGCCCACCTCATTGAACTTGAAGTTAGACTTTGCATTCCAGGGCTTCAGAAGTAATGACCAAATATTTTAAATGGTTTCAGGGTCCAGATCCTACCCACCCACCCTACGCACAATTTTCATCTCAGTTTATTGACCCAAGTGTGAACACTGGGTGGCCAAACCCACGCAGGCGCAGAGTGGGAGCTGCTTCAGAGTTTCTCCAAGTGCACATTAAAAGAACCTTCTAAACCACAGAAATGCACTTTAGCTGCTTGGCCAAAGTGCACAGCATACAGAATTTTGTAGTCACTTGTCCTTCTGTTCAATTCTCAAATTGGGAGTTCAAAAGAACTTCCATCAGTTCCCGGTTGTGGATGAGCACAGTGGAGGCCCCTGAGAAGCTGTCACAGCCCCTGTAGGCTCAAGCCAGCTGTTCTGAAGATGAGGCAGGGCAAGTGTATGTAGATGTGAACTCACTTGAAGGAAGCCTAGTGTAGGGAAGGACTGTTGAGTGAGACCTGCTACACCCTTACAGGTGTAGACATGTGTGCACTCAGATTCTCACAATCTCATTGAAGTAGCCAGTTAAAGTGCCCCCATCTCAATTTCACTGAAGTTGTCATCACGTTATTATGGAGGGGTAGGCATGGGCACCTCACCCTGGGCTTTAATCTCTGCCAATTATGACTGTGTGACTATTACTACATTTCTAAATTTTTCTCTGCCCAATTCCATGATCTATAAAGTGCCGATGGGAACACAACCTAGTTCATGGGATGTTTGTAAGGACTCAGTTTGGTAACCAATGCAAACACAGTGCAGTGGCTAGTACAAGGTAAAGCCTGTGCTGGTTATTATGTCGGGGTATTATTTCTACTCCACATGGGCCACAGACAGATCACCTGTCTGTTGATCAGCTGGGGTCTATGGAGCACCTGTTTGCACCCAGCACCTTGGCAAGTGCTAAGAGGTACCACGTTGTAAGGTAAGTGATCTTGGAGTTTACAGACTAATTAAGGCAAGAAAGAATAGATACAATTAAAAACTCATGTTATATAATTGCATTAATGTACACAGCTCTGATTTAATATATAAAAAAGAAAAAACCTCATGTTACAATGAATTGTATCAGAGTTCAGAGAAGAGGGGGGTCCTCAAAGATGCAGTGACTCTGAGCTGCACCTCAAAGAACAGAGAGAACTGGGGCAGAGCTGCTGAGCTGCGTTCCAAGCCACACCAGTAAGCCCACGCCTGTGCCCACCTGTGCTTACCCTCACATCCCCCATACAGACACGTCAGAGCAACTTTAACATCAGGACAGACTGGGTCCTCTTTAGGATGAAGACCCCAGGTTAAGAGGGGAGGGTGGTGAGGCCCTGAGGAAAATGTAACCTCAGCTTGATGTTAGGTCTCCCCCAGGGGTATGAACATAAGGAAGGAAGGAGATCTGAGAGCTGCTCCTTTTTCATTTCATTAATTTGTTGCCAAAGAAATGACGCTGGAAAAAGGCCACCTATTCCTTCTGCTCCTGTGTTTTGCTGCTCATCGTGACTGTGAATTCAGGTGGAATACAAATGTTTACCCAAAAAGGGACTACATCTTTCTTCTTGGGCCTCTTTGCCTGTGTGATTTTTTTTTTTTTTTTCATTTGGAGCATTCAGTTTCATGCGTGGTAGAAGAGCTTTTCCTGTCTGCACAGCATGTGGCTTGGTTTACTTAACTCAGACTCCAGAGAATCACAGTCAGAAAGGCTGGGGGCTGAGCACAGAAGCAAGTAACTGAGCCAGTTAGGGTCCAGGCAGGAAACAGATGGCCCCTGAACAAAAGTGATTTGCAGCAAGTAATAAGAGAACAATTTTAACAAGGGGTGTAGTGATGCTCCTTAGGGCTAGCAACAAGGGAAAGTGTGTACCAGCCCAGGACTTGAAGGCACCTAGATAAAAATGACCACCAAGGGCCAGAGAGAGAGCCAATAATTGCAAAAAGGGCCGAGTGGACCGGGCGTGGTGGCTCATGCCTATAATCCTAGCACTCTGAGAGGCCAAGGTGGGTGGATTGCCTGAGTTCACAGGTACAAGACCAGCCTGAGCCAGAGCGAGACCTCGTCTCTAAAAAAATAACCGGGCATTGTGGTGGGCACCTGTAGTCCCAGCTACTTGGGAGGCTGAGGCAAGAGGATTGTTTGAATCCAAGAGTTTGAGTTTGCTGTGAGCTATGACACCATAGCACACTACAAACAGTGACAAAGTCAGATTCTGTCTACAAAAAAGGGGGGGGGGGCTGTGCCTTATGTAAAATAATACAGAACGAACAATAGCAACCTGGCAAAGAGGGAGCCAGGGACATTATAAAACACCTCAACAACTATCTCTCCTCTCCTGCTAGGAATTCCCATTGGCCGAACCCAAGTGCCAGCCAAGTCCCAGAGCCCACTGATGGAGTCCACACAGCCAAGCTGGCCCCACAGACACAAAGCAGGCTGCATCACAAGAAAGGGTGCTCTGCAGGCAGGAGGGGAAATATCCCATACAGTGAGAGCCCATGGTTCCTTCATTCCATTGACATGACACTGGCTTCCATCTTTTAATTCATATTAAACACTTCCCTCAAGCAGTATACATTATGGAATAGAATTCAGCATGTAATGGTGAATGTTGAATACCTCTTTCACTGGCAGTAAAGAACAAGTGATGAATGGATATATATCAAAACATCTACCATATGGTACCCCATAAATACATGCAATTATTACTTATCAATTAAAAATAACATTTTTTAAAACAACAAAAGAATGATGCAATGGTCGGGTACAGTGCTGCACCAGCGTATAATCCTAGCACTTGGGGAGACCAAGGCAGGTGG
Organism: Loris lydekkerianus; assembly: GCA_963574355.1. Classification (NCBI taxonomy): domain Eukaryota; kingdom Metazoa; phylum Chordata; class Mammalia; order Primates; family Lorisidae; genus Loris; species Loris lydekkerianus. The sequence continues at coordinate 5,803 of CAUYPK010143991.1, forward strand.
ATCACTTGAGGCCAGGAGTTCAAGACCAGCCTGAGCAAGAGCAAGACCCCATTTTACAAAAAGTAGAAAAATCAGCCAGGTGTGGTGGTGCACACCTATAGTCTCTCAGCTATTCGGGAGGCTGAGACAGAAGGATGGCTTGAGCCCATGAGGTTAAGGATATAGTGAGCTAGGATGATCCCAATGCACTCCAGCCTGAGAGACAGAACAAGACCCTGTCTTGTTAAAAAAAAAAAAAAAAGATAAAATGTTCTTGAAATTCTTTAGTTATTCCTATTGGTTGACTTTCACGGTTGGGTATGATAAACTCACGCCTGTAATGCTTGCACTCTGGGAAGCCAAGATGGGTGGATCACCTGAGCTCAGGAGTTCAAGACTTTCATGGAAAATGTATGTAATAAAAATTCACACATACACTTTAATAATAAATATTTAATGAATTATTATTAAAGAAGGGAAACCAGAGAAAGCCATCAAGAAAAAATAACAATTACCTACAATCAGCTTGGTGCCTGTGGCTCAAGCGGCTAAGGCACCAGCCACATACACCTGAGCTGGCTGGTTTGAATCCTGCCCCTCAATGTATCCTTCCAAACAACAATGACGGCTGCAACCAAAAAAATAGCTGGGCGTTGTGGCAGGCGCCTGTAGTTCCAGCTACTTGGGAGGCGGAGGCAGGAGAATCGCTTGAGCCCAGGAGTTGGAGGTTGCTGTGAGCTGTGATGCCATGGCACTCTACCCAGGGCAACAACTTGAGGCTCTGTCTCAAAAAAAAAAAAAAACCTACAATCTTTTCATTCAAAGATGACATTTTTAGCAGTCTCTTTTCTATGCTCATGTGTAGCTTGTTTATATGACCAAAGTGAGATTGTGCTTCTTATCCAGTTTTATATTCAACTTTCTTCAGCTAATGCGACAAGGGAGCATTTTCTTATGTCTGGGTATGTGTGTATATACCTACCTAATGGGTGTATCATAATTTATCAGACATCTCCTGTTATTGGACATTTAAGATGTTTCCAGCTCTTTATTATTATAATTATACCACCATAAGAGTGAGTATGTGCCACTTTGAAAAAGATGTATCTGGTTTCTTGAACTTGCTGCCTAAGCTCTCTGGACCAGGGAAAGGGAGCAGCATTTGAAATACATCTTCAAAGTAGGTAAAGCGCGCAAACATTGCCCACTTATGCATGGGTTAGGCCACACTCCTGTCATCCACTGTGAGTGTTACTGTGAGTGTCCTACCTAACTCCCCTAGAGTTTCTGTTCTCAGGGGTCCTCTGACATTCAGCAGGAGGAAAGACAAATTGAGGGGCAACCTGGTGACCCCCTCCCCAAGCCCTTTGGGGGAAATGTGGCTTGGTGTGTCTTTAGCTCTCCACCACCCACAGGAACAAGTGAGCAGACAGCACACACAGGCAGGCTGTTCAGCCTAGATGCCTTTGGACACATGGAGCTCTATGTTTCTACTTCCTGCTGGTGTTAGAGCATCACCACTGCTTTTCAAAGTAGGGGGCCTGGAACAGGGTCAACTTCCAGATGGAAGCACCAACAGCATCTCCCAACTTGCATGCAGGGCACCTGCAGAATGACCCGACCCATCCTCCTTCCTCCCTCAGTCCTGCAGACTTCCCACCCAGCTGCTGCTCAGCACACCCTGCCTCTGTCCAGTGAAGGTTGCCCTCCTGGCAAAGTTTAGATGGAATGTGTTTGCAAATGGGGAGGGGGAAAGGGGGTACAAACCCAAAATAGAACAGCACAAAAATGTTTTCCTGCTGCTGAATGTTGTCTAGCATAGGGTTATCCAGAGTCCATCTGCTCCCAAAAGAATTGTGGAAATGTTAGAGAATTTTATTTTTAAGAAGAGGTGAGTTGGAGAAGTCTTGTAAGTCCAACCCATAGGACCAGAAACTGCCCCACAGTACATAAGGTCAAGGGGCTTTAAGAGAATAGCAATGAAAAAAAAAAAAAAAAAAAAAATGACAGCTCGTGGGCGGAGTACAGAAAGGAGGTCTGACATCACCCAACATTGCAGATGTGTCTGGAAAAATGGGAAGCCTTGGCAACACGGGCCTGTGTATCCTGGTAGAGGACCCCACAGTAGGTAGAGGCTGCCCCCCTGCGGCCTCCTCCCCCCACTCCTGGCTCACTGCACCTGCGGGACCTGCCTAAATCACTGTGCATGCGCAGCTGACAACAGTGGACTGTGAAGCCTACGGTTTCGGCGGTGGGGCTCGTAGCCCAAGCCAAGAAATTTAGACCTCATCTTTGAGGTAACCGGGAGTTATTGGAGGGTTTTTTAACAGTGGAGAGGCAGACCCAGAAGGCAGCCCTGTGAGAACGACTAAGGGTGACCCCGCCCAGCTCTCAGTGAACCAACTTTTACCCACTTAAGGCCAGATTCCAAGACACGCCCCGGGGATCCAGCAGAGGGAGTGAGCAAACTTGCGCCTTCTCTCCACTTTTCCCTCCCACACCTCCCTCTCCACATTCTCAGCTGTTCACTTTGGTTTTTATTTCACCAAGAAAAGCAAAGCAATCAGGAAGAAAGCCTCCTCACCTCCACCACCAAGACTCTGCTCGCCGGGTGCTTGTGTCGACCCTGATCCCATCCCAGGCCAACCCTTTTCTGGTTCTTGGTCTCATCCCCCCTCCTGCCCAAGGCCTGTTTTCCACCTCTCCCTTTCTTGTCCCACATTGCCTTTCCTTTCTATGATTGTTCTCATCAGCATACATACTGTACTATTTTCTGTCTTAAATATAAAATCAAACTACTGAAAAAATGCCCCCTCAAATCACTTCTCCACCTCTCTGCTCCCCTTTACAGCAGAATCCTTGGAAGGAATGAATCTACCACTTGTTTTTATTTCCTCACCAAGTCTAACAAGTGAGATGACATCATAAGGATGAGGCCTTAATTCTATAAAGCTGGTGTCCTGCTAATAAAAGGAAGAGACACAAGAGATGTGCATGTACAGAGAAAAGGCGACGTGGGGACAGAGAGAAAAGGTGTAGGTGCAGGAAAAACTTTTCCTCTACCCTCTTATGGTCAGTACTTGGGAGCTGCAAATTAAACTTACAAAAGACAGATTATCAGAAGAAAAGGTCCATGAGTTTTATAATGTATACATGTACAGAAGTTCATGGGGAAAATATCAGAACTCTAAAGAGCTGTTAGACTTGGGGATTTATATACCATTTTAACAAAGGAAAAGGGAGGTCGGGCTTCAAGGATTGATAAATTGGCGAAAGTATTGATATAAGAATTGATGTCAGTGTGTATGTCACTGGAGCGAGTGGGGCAGGCAGGGTTGGTTCTGGCATGACCCACAAAGACTGTCCCATTTTGTCCAAAGAGCTTCTAGGAGACCCTATAAGCTCTCATACCATAAGACTGAAATGAAACAAAAGTCACCCATGGGTAGGCCTGCGTGGTCAAGTAAACCTGGACTTACTACAAGTTATAAAGTCAAGGCTGTGTGCACAAGAAAGACTGCCTGGCAGATGCTGATGAGACATACTGGGCTAAGGTACTTTCCTGTCCCAAGGTTTGTGTCCCATTTACTAAGAATAAATTCCTATTCATGACTGAGTCTGCAACCTTTCCAAGGGAGTCCAAGGATTACAAGCTCATGTGTCTGCAGCAAGGGAGTCCAAGTATTACATGCCCATGTGGGTTCATGAGCGTGTGGTCACAGGCTACTTAGGGCAAGAGGGGATGGTGGAGTGATACTGAGCAGGACTTGGCCCCCAGCTGCAGGTGTACATCCCTGGAGGAGAACCCAAGGCCAGTCTAGTCAATTCAGATCATAATGTCCCCAAAAATCACATGAAGGTTGGCAGCCACTGCCCCAGCTGTGCTGGCCAGGGAATTCCAGACAGAACCTGGGACAGAAACCTAGTTTCCCCCAATCTGGGGAGGCTTATCTGCCTTTTGCTCAATTGTTTGCTCTACTTCTTCATCTTCCCCCCAACACACACATTTTTCTTTTCAATTTAAGCAACACGGACCTTGAGTTTCTTGCTTCTGGAATGTTACTGGAAACAGTGTACAAAGAAAAGCTAACTTTCCATAAATATCCCAATTTATAAAGGAGAGAACATGATAACTGGGGAGCTGCAGACATCCCTACTTTGTTTCTGTTTGTTTGGCTTCCTCAGGGACACTGTCGTCCAAGGCACACATTCTTTTCAGATGTGCACATTAGCTCTGGAATCATGACCAGAATTCCTTAAGCCAAAGGCATTTACAATCAATGAATCTTCTGAGCCCCTGGACAGAGGTAAGAGGAAATTTATTACCTGCATAAGGAACGTGTAATTAAAGACATTCAGGGTTAAAATTCCTCAGTCTGGTTATGCCATAATATGTCAAAACAAGAGATTAAAGCAGAAAAAAAGGTATTCACCTTGATACTTTCATCCACCCATTCATAATGTGCTAGCACAGTTGGAAAATTAGAGTAATTCCTGAACTCTCTAGAATAAAGTACTACCTGAGTATCATGAGGTAAGGAGTGTGATTTGATGCCAGATACTTGAGGCCCCTTTTCCCTGAGTTAGTTGAGTTTTCCATACTAAAATCTAAAGCCCTTGGAAATGATCTTTGATCTACCTTACTCAGACTCCCCAACCACTGGCTATCTCACTCTTTTTTGGAGAGGTTGGTTTTTGAAAGAAGGAAATAAGATGTTTTTGTTTTGTTGTTGTTCTTCTGCTTTGAACATCTGACCTTCTCCTTCTACTTCCTACCCACCTTAAGAGTTTTAAAATCAATGACTATCTCCATAGTAGAAAGCAAATTTTACCTCCTTACGCACAGCCCTCTCTGTTTCATTCCTGTCCCAGATAGAATAAAAATTTGGGATCTCCTTTCCTTCATGATTCTTTTAGGACAGGATTAGATGACTGTGGGGGAACAGGGTACGTATTGTGCATATTAGGAATGGATGTGTCATGGTAGATGATAATTGCTTGTTAAATATACCTACCCCTTTTATTGAGACAGCACTAAACCTGTACTATAGTCCAAATGTTTGTATCCCTCAAAGTTTATGTGTTGAAATCCTCACCCCCAAAGTGATAGAGTTAGGAGGTGGGGCCTTTGGGAGGTGATTAGGTCTAGTGGGGGGAACCCTCGTGAATGGGATTAGTACCCTTACCAAGGAGGCCCCCTGGGGCTCCCTTGCCCCTTCTCCCATGTGAGGGCACCACTGAAGGTGCTGACTGTGAATCAGGAAACAGGCCCTCACCAGACACCCAATCGGCCAGTGACTTGATCTTGGACTTCCCAGCCTCCAAAACTGTGAGAAATAAGTTTCTGCTGTTTATAAGCCATGCAGTCTATGGTAGATTGCAATCGCAGCTGGAATAGACTAAGACAACCTGCAGGTGACGGAAAGTGCGCATGGAGGAGAAAAGACATCCCCTTCGGTTAGTTCCTCCTGATATGCTCAGGAAAGTTTGTTCTATGCTATCTTTTTAACATTTTCTTTGAGGAGATGTCCTACCCCCTTGCCAAGTCAATTGTGGAGGGTTTCAGCAGCATTTTCTTTTTTTTTTTTTTTTAGTTTACTTTATTTTTTAGTTTATTTATTTATTTATTTTTTTTTTTTTTTTTATTGTGGAGAAGGGGCAGGGAAAGAAGGCGGGGGAAGAGGTGAGTGACAGGGTCGGGCCAGTGGCATGGTACCACATTGGCTGTATCTAGGTAGAGGCAGTTTCAGGCCG
>CAUYPK010143994.1:0-21192 GCA_963574355.1 Loris lydekkerianus
TTTTCAAGATCTTTAAAGTATGACAGTGGAGCTTTAATAGGAATTGCATTAAAATTGTATATTGCTTTGGGTAGTATGGACATTTTAACAATGTTGATTCTTCCCAGCCATGAGCATGGTATGTTTTTCCATTTGTTAACATTTTCAGTTATTTCTCTTCTTAGAGTTTCATAGTTCTCTTTATAGAGATTTTTCACGTCCTTTTTTAGATAAACTTCCAAATATTTCATCTTCTTTGGCACTACTATAGATCTGCCATTCAATCCAATAATTCCTCTATTAGGTATATACCCAGAAGACCAAAAATCACATTATAACAAAGATATTTGTACCAGAGTGTTTATTTCAGCCCAATTAACAATTGCTAAGTCATGGAAAAAGCCCAGGTGCCCATCGATGCACGAATGGATCAATACATTGTGGTATTTGTACACCACGGAATATTATGCAGCTTTAAAGAAAGATGGAGACTTTACCTGTTTCATGTTTACATGGATGGAGCTGGAACATATTCTTCTTAGTCAAGTATCTCAAGAATGGAAGAAAAAGTATCCAAGGTACTCAGCCCTACTATGAAACTAATTTATGGCTTTCATAGGAAAGCTATAACCCAGTTATAACATAAGAATATGGGGAAGGGTGAGAGGGAGGGGATGGAGGGGGGATATTCGGCAGAGGGAGGGTGATTGGTGGGATTACACCTGTGGTGCATCTTACAAGGGTATATGTGAAACTTAGTGAAGGCAGAATATTACTGTCTTAACACAATAACTAAGAAAATGTAAGGAATGCTATGTTAGCCAGTGTGATGAAAATGTGTCAAACTGTTTATAAAACCAATGCATGGTGCCCCATGATTGCATTAATGTACGCAGCTGTGATCTAATACTAATTAAAAAAAAAAAAAGACCAGAATTATGCTGATGGTTCAAGCAAAGTAGATATGTTAAAACTTGTGAAAATATTTCCAAATCGAGGCTGTATCCAGGCATAGTAAATGTGTAAGCTTCACAAATGGATGTTTCAGGTTATGTGTGAAACAGCTCCTTGAAATAGTGTTTCAGGGGTGTTGCCTGTTGCAAAATGGGTAGGACACCCACCTCATATAACGAGTGTGGTGAGTTCATACCCAACCCAGCCCAAACTGCAAAACAAATAGCCAGATGGTTGGTGTGCTCCTGTGGTTCCAGCTACTCAGGAGGCTGAGGCAAAAGTATTGCCTAAGAGGGCGGCACCTGTGGCTCAAAGGAGTAGAGCATCGGCCCCATATGCTGTTGGTGGTGGATTCATACCCAGCCCTGGCCAAAAAGTTAAAAAAAAAAAAAAAAGTATCGCCTAAGCTCAGAATTAGGAGCTTGCTGTGACTTGTGATGCCACAGCACTCTGCCAAGTTTCAAAAAGTGAAACTCTGCCTCTTAGAAAGAAAAATAAATAAATAAATAAATAAATAAATAAATAAATAAATAAATATTGTATTCTAATTAAGTGACTCCATGAAGTTATGGTATCTGTGATTTAGCTAAGTCACACTGCTAAATAAAATCTCAACTGTTGTGATTGCCTAGTTCCGGGAACCTCAACTGCCAACAGAATCAATGAGGCACAAATGGGAGATCACTTGTCTATGATTGGAGGGCTAAAAAGTATCCTGGTTCAAGGATACAAGCTGAAGTGAGCAGAAAAGTCCACTTAGTATCATTGAACAGAACCCTGGATCCAAGGACACTACAGGAGGAAGTCACTACATTGTCACCTTGGATGACATCACAATTTGCGTTGCCTTGGTTTACCATATTTATACTTAACCTTATTCAAGCTAAGGATGTGTAGTGGCTATCCAGGTTTGTCATTGGGTTCGAACTGTTATGAAAGTATGGGGTTCTGTTCTTCACACTCAATTCCTGTTTCCAAAAGTTTTTTCGTATATCCAGCCAAGGGATTCAACAATCTTTCCTTTCCTGCTCACTTCAAAGATTTGTAATCAAGTGCGCAAGATGATGGTTTATACCTAGTGCTGCCCTGGGATGTTACAGACCAAGAACCCAAGGTCAAAGTTCAGACTTGATTTCACAGACCTGACAGGTACATCATACATTTCTCATTTCTACTTTTCCTGATATTTTATTTATTTCTCTAGAATAGGTTTGTTTCAGATGGTAGGTGTCTTACTCTATGTCCTCTCTCAAAATCTGGTTAGGTAATGCTTCCAGTAATGTACTCCACACCTGCAGTTATTTCTATGATCATGGGAAATAACTTATCTTGAAAGCTCCAACATTCCTAAACTCTTGGCCAGGATGTACAAAGTTATAGCTTCTTGGCCACATAGGAATTAGAAGAGTTATTTTGGGCCACATGTTCAATACACAATCACTAGTGAAACCTGATAAGCAAAAATGAGATGTGGGCATAATTGGAGTAATTTCTGCCACCACAGATATGCAAAACAGTCCTGACATAATCCCTGTGTGTCACTGGAGCCTGAGGATAAGACACTCCTCAAAGCCCCTCAAAGCCCCTTAAGTAGAGCTCAATGACTTTTGCCACACATGAATATAATATCTGGTTGCTCTGGGAGACCCAGTTGGGCTCATCCCCTGAGCTCAGGGGTTGGATACAAGGCTGAGAAACAGCAAGATAACTTTAGCTCCATCACACACACAGTTTGTAGTAAAATAGAAAAGGTTCTAAAGGGTTGTGGCCCCTGCCTTTAGTTCCAGCTACTCCAGAGGCAGAGGCAGGAGGATCCCATCATCCCAAGGGTTAAGTGTCACATTGTGTCACCAGGCCTGAGATTTGGACACTTCTCAAATGCCTGATAAGATCATAACTTAAGCACAGCTAAATGACTTTGGTCACACATTACTACAATATTTGGTTTCTCTGGGAGGTCAAGATGGGCTGTTCCACTGTGCTCAGGGTTTGGAGACAAGATTGAGCAACAGCAAGATAACCTCCGCCCTGAACACACACCCAGTTTGATAGAAATAGAAAAGGTGACCAAGGGTTGTGGCCCTTGCCTTTAGTTCTAGCTACACCAGAGTCCGAGGCAGGAAGATTCCTACAACCAAAGGATTGGATGTTGCTGTGCACTAGTCTGATGCCATGACACTTCAGCATTGGCAACTTGGTGAGAATCTGTCTTATGAAAAATAATAAAATAAAGAAAAAAAAAAAAAGAAAGAAATTTGCTAGGTACATGTCCAAGAGCTGAAGTAGGAGGAAAGGTCAGTAAGCAGATGAAATATAGCAGTACATTAATGAGATTTATTTTGTTCCATGAGGGTGGAATGTGTTAGGATAAAGGGGTTTTAAATAGGTTCATTAAATTATTTCCAGTTGATCTGATGGGTAGGGGTTCCCCGAGATGTCTGGTCACTCAGCTCAGACTCTTTGGGTAAGGGAGTATTGGCCCAGGTAGAAGGAGCCCAACAGAAGAGGTGGAGGGTATACTCTAGATCTTTTAGTGTGTATATAATAAGCATTATTTGAGCTAGAAATTCACAGTGTGATGTAGCAATGCCCTTTGCTCAGTGGTTAAGGAACTGTCACCATATACCAAGGATGGCAGGTTCAAACCTGGCCAATGCCAAATTGTAACATAAGAATAGCTGGGCGATGTGGCTGGCACCTGTAGTCAGACACTCGGGAGGCTGAGAAAAAAGAATTGCCTAAACATAGGAGTTGGAGGTTGCTGTGAGCTTTGTGAGGCCAAGATACTCTACCAAGGGCAATAAAGTGAGACTCTTTTTCTAAAAAAAAAAAAAAAAAAAAAAAAAAGGAATTCACTGTGTGGCAAGATTCCAGTGACTATAAACATCTAGGACAAGGGTCCTCAAACTTGTTAAACAGGGGGCCACTACACTATCACTCAGACCATTGGAGGGCCAGATTACAGTAAAAAAAAAAAAAAAAAACTCTGAAAAAATTCCTATGCACACTGCACATATATTATTTTGAAGTAAAAAACAAAACAAAATGGGAACAAATACAATCACACCACCACATGTGGCCCATGGGTCATAGTTTGAGGATCCCTGACCTAGAATATCAAAGGGTCAGAGTTACATAAAATCCAAATGTTTGATTAATGGAAGTCATAGGAAAACCATTTCTCAATGTCAGAATCATTTATCTAGTTGACCTCTAACCTAGGAGAAAAATTTCAACTCTAGGTACATGGTCAAAAGTAAAAATGAGGGGTAATTTCCTTACCAATGAATTTCTCCGTATATGTATTGTGACAGATTTTCATTTTATTGTCCTCAGTAGAGTGCTCTGATATAGTTCACAGCAATCTTCAAATGTTTTCATCAAGCAAACGTATTCCCTCACGCAGAGACTCTAGGTGCCTACATAACATCTTGCCATTTTTTATTCCTCAGAGAGGGGTATCTCACTAGTGGTCAGGCTGTTCTCTAATTCAGTAATTCAGGCAATCCAACTGACTGGACCTCCCAAAGTGCCAAGATGACAGGCATGAAGCACCACCAGTGACTACCAACCGTGGTTTGAAAAATATCCAAACTTCAAAGTTAGGAGTGGTTGCTTACATCTGTAATTCTAACACTCTGGGAGGAAGAAGAAGATGGTCCAAATAACTTGGCACTGTGTGAAAGCCCATGGACTCCCAGATGCTGAGGAGGCTGAGTAAATAGGAACAGTTGAGCCCAGAAGTTTGAGATAATGGTTAACTAGGATGATGTCAAGTCACTCTACTCAGTGGAAAGAAGTCATACTATGTTTAAAGGAAAGAGACATTGAAAACTTTGGTATGATGGAACCATGTGCCTGCCATGTCAATTCATGGTAATGTGTGTGAGCAGGAAGATAGGATTGACTGTCACTCAAGTCCTCTCACCTCTGGAGTACATCATATGCTGTGAGCCTTTTGAGAATCTCATGTTTTGGACAACTTAATCAATAGATTCATTGAAATAAGTAGTTCACCTTTTGATAGTGTACAATTCTGTTTTTGTTAGTAGAGTCACACAATTGCACAGGTATCATCACAATCTAATTTTAGAATGTTGTCTTCCCCCCCCCACAAAAAGAACATCAATACCTACTATCATTCACTTTCATCTTCCCCACCATCCTCCTCCACCTGCTCACTACTCCTAGCAGACATTTGGCCTTGTCTTGCTGAGTTCCGTCATGCTCTATGTGGTATTTTTTAAGTGGCCTTGTTTCCTTATCATAATGATTTCATTTCTATTGTAACATAAATGTGAACTTCATTCCTTTTGATTGTTGAAAAATATTCCATCCTGTGAATATAGCACATTATATGTATCCAATCATCTGTAGATCCTATTAGTTGTCCTGAAGATGTTTTCTTCTTATCTAAGTTTTTAAAAATATTTTATCAAAAATAAATGTTGCCTCTATCAAAAGCAATTTCTGTGTCTCTTGTGGCAACTGTGTGGTTTTTATTATTGATTCTAATAATGTAGTGTGTTTTATTAGCTGATTACCCCACATATAGGTAGACTGGGTAAACTGGTAATAAATCCCAATTTGGTTAATGTATAAATATTTTGTATGCAACTGAACTTTTCCTGCACCTATACAGTACATATCTTGTAGATTTGATCCTGTGTTTCCCCTTTGCCCCAGAAAAATTCATTGGTACCAGGATAGTTCAAGAAATGCAAGCTTCTAACCTCAAGTGATCCTGCAGAGTTTATGCTTCTCATCAGCTGAGAGTACATCCCCATGTCACTACTGATGAGGAATTTTTTCTCTTATTTCTTTGACAAGGAGCATCTTACTATGTTGCTCAATCTGTTCTGAAACCCCTTAGCTTCCAGTGATCATTCTGCATTGGCATCTGAATTTGCTGGGATTATAGGTGTGAGCTATAGTCCTCATCCATGCTTATGTTTTGGTGAAGGTTTCTCTTTATTTTCCTCATAAATAACAACTGTGGAATAAAAAGTCACAACTCTATTCAGATATAATTCACACACTCCACAATGCAACCATTTCAAGTATAGAGTTCAAGATCCCTCGTATAGTTTGTTTGTTTGTTTGTTTTTTACTAGAGAAGTTTCCCTTAAGGTGTAGAGGAGAATGGTAAAAGAAAGAAGGAAATAAGGAAAAAGAATGGAGAGAGAAAGCCAATAAGAGAGAGAGAATTGGAGGAAGGAATGATAAAGTGAGGGAGTGCCAAAGGGAGGGAGGGCCAAATTGAGAGAGAGTAGGAGGGAAACAAAGGAAGCTAAAATGACTAAATTTTTGAGGCTCACACCTATATTCCTAGCCTTCTGGCAGGCTGACATGAGTGGAGTTGTTGAAATAGGAGGTTCTGAGAATAGACAGAGCAAGATTTAGAGCCTGTCTCTACTAAAAAGAGAAAAATCATCTGGGTGTCGAAACAGGTATCTGTATTCCTAGCCACAAGCGAGTCTTAGGTAGGAGGATTGCTGCAATCCTTGAGTTTGATGCTGTTATGATCTAGTCTGAGGCCATGAAAAACTAGCCTTGCCCACATACAAAAGCCATATCTCAAAAATACCCATACACACACCCATCCCAGATAAACTGAAAAAACAACCAACAAACATTTTCATCATCCCCAAAGACCAGAATTATGTTGATGGTTCAAGCAAAAGTTCAAGCTTAAGTTAAACACTTAAGGCGTGCTTAAGACCTGTGAAGCTATGACTAAATGGAGGCTATATCCAGGCATAGTAAATTTGTAAGCTTCTCTGAAATAGATGTTTTGCGGTAGGTGTCAAATAGGTCCTTGAAATAGCATCCCACAGGCATTGCCTGTGGCTTAGTGGGTAGGGCACTGGCCCTATATTACGAAGGTGGTGAGTTTGAATCCGGTCCGACCCAAACTGCAAGAATAAATAGCCAGGTGTTGTGGAGGACACCTGTAGTTGCAGCTACTCGGCAGGCTGAGGGAAAAGAATTACCTAAAAGACTAAGAGCTTGCTGTGAGCTGTGATGCCACAGGACTCTACTGAGGGTGACAATGTGAAACTCTGCTTCCAGGAAAAAAAAAAAAAAAAAAAAAAAAAAGAGCATTCTACTTAAGTCTTTCCATGCATATTTGTCAGCAGTGATGCAGATTGATTCATATTACTTTACAAAATCTCAACTTTTGTGTCTGCCGAGTGCCAGGAATCTCAACCATTAATACAATCAATAAGACAGAAAGGAGAGATCACTTCTCTTTCCATGAATGGAGGGCTAAGAAGTGTCCTTCTTCAAACACTTGAGGTACACAAGTTGAAGTGAGCAGAAAAGGACACTTAGTACCTTTAACCAGAAGTCTGGATCCTAGAACATTACAGAATGAAGTCACTATGTGGTTTGCATGGATGACATCACAATGGATGTCGCCCTGTGTTACCATCTTTAAGCTTAACCTTATTCCTGCTACACAAGTATAGTGTCAATTTGGCTTTTTTGTTTGGTTCAAACTGTTATGTAAGACTGGGGTTCTTTTCTCCACATTCAATTCCTGCTTCCAAAAGTTTGTATATCCAGTCAATGGATTCAACAACCCTAACTTTCCTTTTCACGGCATGGATTTTTAAGTAAGTGAAAGAGTATGGTTTATACCTAGTGCTTCCCTGCGATTACAAGAACCCAATTCCAAAGATATGACAATAATTTCACAGACCTGAAATCACATAATTCTCAGTTCTTTTCATAAGATTTTACTTCTTTCTCTAGAATAGGCTTATTTTTGACAGTAGGTGTCTCTTTTTTATCATTCTAATTTTCTTTTACATATACATGTATTTACTAGGTTTCCATTTTTTTGCCTTCACAAAATTAAAAAGGATTAACATTTAATAAGAAAAACAATGTTTCAGACAAGGACTAGAAAAAAAAAACCTCGTAGAGAATGGACAAACATAAATACAATCAGAAAATGAATCAGACAATTGTTACATCGAAATATTAAGCAATAACAATAAAATGATAATAATGATGCAAAGAAAGTAACATTCATGCTGTTAAATAAGACTATGTCTATTGTAGAATGTTTTGACTCTGAGATTCAGTATGCAGTCATCAGTTAATTTCTTATTAGTGTTTTAAGTCTCAAAAAATGGACAACTAATATTTATAAATAAAAGTGAAAGATAATTTCGAAAAACAGATCAAGCCAAATCTTATAGACAATAGAAAAAGAAGAAATAGTTCAAAATCATTCTACTTGCTATGGGTACACCTGATATTAAAATTGTAGAAAATATTTTATTATAAAGGGGGAATTACAAACATATGTCATTTATAAATGAGGATGCAATATTCTGAACAACGTATTAACAAGTTGAATTAAAAATTAATGTTGAAGTAATGTACTTTGGTCTAAATTAAATCCAATATATGTGAGAATTAGTCACTATTTTCTTCTTTTCTTCTTTTTTTTTTTTTTCCTTTCACTCACACTTTTTCTCATTCTCTGTGTGCTCTCCCCTTCCCACATGCCCCACCATTTCATTACTGGTGTTAGGTGATATCTCAAAGCGGTTTTGATTATTTGCATTTCTCGGATGATTAAGGATGAAGAGCATTTTTTTTTATGTGTGTGTAGGCCATGCAGCTGTCTTATTCAGAGAAGTTTCTCTTCAAGACTGTTACCCATACTGAGATGGGATCACTTTTTCTTTCTTGCTAATATGTTTGAGTTCTCTGTGGATTCTGTTTATTAAACCTTTGTCAAAGACATAACTTGCATATATCTTCTCCCATTCTGAGGGAAGTCTGCTGGCTTTACTTACTTTGTTCTTACCTATGCAGAAGCTTTTTAGTTTGATCAGATCCCAGTAATGGATTTTGGGTGTTGCTTCAATTGCCCAGGAGGTCTTTCTCATAAAATATTCACCCAGGCCAATTTCCTCAAGTGTATTCCCTGCACTTTCTTCTAGTATTTTTATGATTTCATGTCTTAAGTTTAAATCTTTAATCCAGTGAGAGTCTATCTTAATTAATAGTGAAAGTATGGGTCTAGTTTCTGTTTTCTAAGAGTCTCCACCCAGCTCACCCAGCACTCTTTGTTAAATAAGGAGTCTTTTCTCCATTGAATGTTTTTAATTGTCTTATAGAAGATCAAATGATGGTAAGTAGTTGGGTTCATCTCTTGGTTCTCTATTCTGTTCCATACATCTACCTCTCTGTTTTTGTGCCAATACTATGCTGTTTTGATCACTATCTATATGAAACAGTGGTCCTCAACTTTTTAAACAGGGAGCTAGTTCACTGTTCCTCAGACTGTTGTAGGGCCAAAATATAGTTTTTTAAAAAAGTATGAACAAATTCCTATGCACACTGCACATATCTTATTTTGAAGTAAAAGAACAAAATGTGAACAAATACAATATTTAAAATGAAAAACAAGTTAATGCATCAACAAACTTACCAGTATTTCAATGGGAACTATGGGCCTGCTTTTGGCTAATGAGATGGTCAATGTCTGGTTGTATATTTGTCACTGCTAGTCATAACAAGTGATGCAAGTGTGCATCAGTTGTCTAGATCTGGAAAGAGATTTCAGATGTTTCATTCTGGAAAAAGTCTGTTCACAGACTTAAGTGCTGCCAAAGATGTTTGACATTTTGAGTTCATGGTTTCTGAGATTAGGATATGTCTCAGCGGGGAGAGATGCATAGAAATTAGGAAGGTTGCTTGACTTGAATGCATCTTTCAGAGAGTCACAATTCTGCCATTCAGCCAGTTCCATTTGGTAAATTATATCCACATTTTCAATGTCAATAGAAAATGGGTTACAGAAAAGGTGTATGTCATGTTCATGGAGATGAAGCTCTTTAAATCTAAATTGGTTATTGTGCTATAGACATTTACATTCTACAAAAATGCAAGGAAGGCAATGTCAACCAGTGTGATGAAAATGTGTCAAACGGTTTATGAAGTTAGTGTATGATGCCCCATGATCATATCAATGTACACAGCTATGATTTAATAAAAATTAAAAAATATATAAAAATACATCTAAATTGGATCTTCCTTTGCAACTTTGAATCCACATGTTTTGTTTGGAAATGCAACCAATAGTTTTTCTGCTAACAAGTTTTGAGTTGTGGGGAGATGACAGAAATTTTCTTCCTTCACTTGTTTGATGAGAAGGCCTAATTTTGCTTCAAATGCTTTCACATGGGATTGCATATCACAGATGAATTTCCCCTTTCCTTGAAGTTGCACATTGAAACTGTTGAGTAGCTCTGTTACATCTGTCATAAGGCAAGGTACCATTTCAATTCTGTATCGTTGAGCTGTGGTACTTCTTTGTTTTTTGAAAGAAGAAAAACTGTAATCTGTGGAAGTAAGTCACAGAAATGTTTCAAAACTCTCCCTTGCCTGAGCCAACGAACTTCTGTGTGGCACAGAACATCTTCTTGGCAACATTTAGCTCAGACAGAAATTCCTGAAATTGTATGTGGCTTAGTGCATTAGCTCTAATGATGTTAACACAAGATACCACAATTTTCATAACAGTCCCACTTCAGTGATTTACTACACAGAGCTTGTTGGTGGATGAGGCAGTACATGGCTATTGGATGAGAATGGTTATGTTTGACCATCTCTTGGTTAATGCGAGCAATTAAACCTTTCTTAGACAACACCATGCTAGAAGCACCATCAGTTGTCACACTGGCTATTTTAGCCTGTTCCAGTTCCAAACAATTCATAGTTTGGCAAACCTTTTCATAGATATTCTCTCCTGTAGTTGTTCATTTAATGCTTTGCAGTGCAGCAAGCTCCTCTGTTACTTAGAAATAGTCATTTGTCCACAAATAAAAATTAGAAGTTGTGTACAATCACAAACATCATTACTTTGTTCGAGTGCCAAGGAAAAATAGGAAAGTTTTTTGCGGAGTTTTGCAAATGCTGTTGCAAATTGTCTCAAATTTCTTGAATCCTTTATGTAATTGTAGGTCCTGAAAGACTCACTGTACTAAATAAATCAGCCTCCTATGGACACATCTCTTTGGAAACAGAAAGAAGGCATTCTTTAATAAATTATCCCTCCGTGAATGGTTTGCCAGTGCAAGTTATTGGTTTGGTAACTGGAACACTTGTTTGCAATGATAAAATATTTAGGTACTTCTGCTTCACTAAAGTATTTTGCTGAGTTGTCAATGTATTTTTTCAGTTTTAATATTTTATCTTTTCTCACTTCTCTGACAAAACAATCATATTTATCTATATGTTGAGTTTAATAGCGTTGACCCAAATTGTATTCTTTGAACACAGACACTATATTCTGGCATATCAAACACACAGCTCTTTCCTTGTACTGCATGAAAAAATAATCATAAGTCCATTCTTATTTGTATATCCTACACTCCAACTCAATTTTTCTCTCTTCATATCACTGTTTCCTAATAATTCCAAATTGCTATACATATATATATATATATATATATAGCCACAAAAACAATATAACACCAAAAACTTTGTCCACACAGAGTCCTATAGATTTCACTGCCCGTCAATGCAGTCTGATCAGTGCCCATCATTGCAGTCTGTTCAGTGTTTATCAATACAGCCTTCCCTGTCCACATCGTTTCAGCTTCACCAGTGCCCATATTGGTGGAAGTCCGCTTTTACCTCAGGGTCACAGTGTTGCAGTGAGAGAACTGTCATGATTACAGAGCCGGTGCCTCTACCTCCTTTCCAGTTCACACTACCCTGTGCGAACGGCACTGCAATCTGTGAACTTGCATGGGAATCTGATCGCATGGGTAAGAAGACCCATACAGTCAGATTCCACTGAAGGAAAAAAAAAGGCACATATGCCTTTTTTCTTCCAAATCTAATGTGAGTTCAGCCATACAAGCATACGGCTAAACTCGCACTGCTCAGAGATCGCAACAGTGTGAACTGGTGCTTACACAACACACAAGATACAACATCATACACAATTGAATAGTAATCAGAATATAAATGCAGTTACTGTCAATTAAATTGGGTTTCCTACTACTCAGCTGTCTTCAGAACTGGATTAAATTCCTATGGGGCCCTAGGCAGATTACCAGTTTGAGGCCCACATGTGATAACACTGAGCACTGACCATTTACATTAACATTGACTGCTGATAATTTACAATAACACTGACTGCTGACAATTTGCATTAATACTGAGTGCTGACAATTTGCATTAACACTGAGCACTTATAATTATCATTACTACTGACCACTGACTATTTGCATTACCTCTGAGCACTGACCATTTGCATTACCTCTAAGCACTGACAATTTGCATTATCACTGAGCACTGACAATTTGCCTTACCACTGAGCACTGACAATTTGCATTATTACTGAGCACTGACAATTTGCATTATCACTGAGCACTGACTATTTGGATTATCAATGTGATGCAACCCCCCTAGAAACCACCCTCAACCAACTAACCAACTTTTAAAAAAGGCTCTCCTAACTTCCAAAAAAGATGCCCCCTATCTGTAAGGAAAAAGACCTCCTAACTTCAGAAAAAAAAGCCCCCCCCAACTGCAAAAAAAAAAAAAGCCCCTACTAACTGCAAAATTAAAAAAAAAATAGACCTCCTAACTTCAAAAAATAAAAATAAATAAATAAATTTTAATTTGTTCTTACCTCGGTCCTCAGGCAGCAGCAGGCTTTGCACAGGCAAGCTCGTAACTCATCCGATCACACCCAGGACTGAGAGGAGGAGTCCAGAGACAGAGAGAACGAGGGTAGTCAAAGAGTGTAGTGCACATTCCACACATGCGTATTGCAGATCAGGAAAGGCAGTGGTGGCAAAAATACCTGGTGGGCCAGATAAATATTCTCGGTGGGCTGCATGTGGCCCAAGGACCATAATTTGAGGACCCCTGATATAAAGTATAGTCTGAGGTCTGGTAGTGTGATTTCTCCTGATTTTTTTTTTTTTTTTTTGTTGTTGTTGTTGTTGTTTCTGAATAATTTCTTGGTGATTTGAATGTTTTTCTGATTCCATATAAAAAAAAAAAGTATTATATTTTTGAGGTCTTTAATGTATGACGTGGTGCTTTAATAGGGATTGAAATAAAATTGTATATTGTTTTGGGTAGTATGGACATTTTAACAATATTTATTCTTCCTAGGCATTAGCATGGTAGGTTTCTCCATTTGTTAACATATTTAGCTATTTATTTTCTTTCTTAGAGTTTCATAATTCTCTTTATAGAGATCTTTTATGGCCTTTTTTAGGTAAACTCCCAAATATTTCATCTTCTTTGTCAATACTGTAAAAGGAAAAGCATCCTTGACTGGTTTTTCAGCTTGACTGTTGTTGATGTATATAAAGGCTACATATTTGTGAGTATTAATATTGTAACTTGAGGCCCTGCTGTATTACTTGATCACTGCTAAGAGTTTTGTGTCTGAATCCCTGGGGTTTTCCAGATATAGAATTATATCATCTGCAAAGAGTGCAAATTTGATCTCCTCTTCCCCTATATGTATACCTTTGATCGCTTTTTCTTGCCTGATTGTATTGGCTTAGGCTTCCTCTACAATGTTAAAAAGCAGTGGAGACCATGGAAAACCTTGCCTTCTTCTTGATCTGAGTGAAAATGATTTCAATTTAAATCTATTATATACTATATTGGCAGTACGTTTGCTGTGGTTGGCCTCTATCATTTTTAAAAATCTCCATTTGGTACTTATTTATTTGCTTAGTGTATTTTTATTTATATATGTATTTATTGCATTATATAGACAGACTTTCATTTTTATCACCTTTGGTACAATGCCTTGGTGTCACATAGCTCACAGCAAACTCCAATTCCTGGGCTTAGTTGTTTCTCTCGCTTCAGCCTCCCAAGGAGATATGTCTACAGTCACCTGCCACCACACCCACCTATTTTTTTTTGTTGTTGTTGCAATTTTGCCAGGGCCAGGTTTGAACTGGCCACCCTCAGTATATAGGGCTGGTGCCCTATGCACTGAGCTACAAGCTGCACTCTTTGCTTACTTTCTTATTTGAGGATCTATCCAACACTGTCAAAGGGGTGTTAAAATGTCCAACTATTACAGTGCTAGAGGAAATCAAGTTGCTCATGTCTGTTAGAGTTTCTCTTATAAATTGCAGTGCATTTTGGATGAGATTATATATGTTAATAATTTAAATTTCATTATGTTCAGTGTTAACCTTGCCAAATATGAAGTGCCTGTCCTTATCTTTCCTTCCTTTGTTGGTTTGAAGCTTATTGAATCTGTGAATAAAATTGCAAAATCTGCCTTTTCACAATTGCCATTTGCCTGAATTATACATGACTGTCCCTTCACCCTGAGTCCTTGTTTTCTTGTTTATATTTTAAAGAAAGTTGAGATTCTTGTATGCAGCAGATATCTGGCCTGACTTTTCACATTCACATTGTCTCTTCAGAGGACAATTTAAACCATTCACATTAATTGAGAATATTGACAATTCTGGTAGTATTTTGAGTTTCAAATTTTTTGAAAGTCCAGTGGACATTTTTAATCCTTTCACCACTGTAGAAGTTGGAAATTGATTGAAAGTTTGTGAGTGCATTTATTTTGGTGGTAGAGGATTTCGATGGTCATTATGGAGGTTAGGTCTGTGAATATCCTGGAGAGCTGGTGTAGTTATGGAAAATTTATTTAACATACTTAATTTATCCATAATAAATAAACTCAGTTTAGCTGGATACAAGATCCTGGGTTGAAAGTTATTTTGTTTTATGAGATTAAAGGTTAATGACCACCCTCTTCTAGCTTGAAAATTTTCATCATTGAGATCTGCAGTCATTCTAATATTCTTCCCTTTGTAGGTTATGCTTTTCTTACTTCTGGCTGTTGCAGAATTTTTTTCTTCATATTAACTTTGGCAAGGTTAATTATAATGTGTCTTGGAGATGCCTTATTTTGGTTGAGTCATGCTGGAGTTCTGAAACTGTCTGCTATCTGAAATTGTCTTGCCATGTTTTGGAAGTTCTCCTCGATTATCTCTTGAAGTAGAGCATCTGGACCTATCAAAGCATTCTCTTTGGCTTCATGAATTCACATAAGATGAATAATAGTTTTCTTCAAGGCTATGTTAACCAGTGTGATGAAAATGTGTCAAACGGTCTATGAAGCTAGTGTATGATGCCCCATGATCATATCAATGTACACAGCTATCATTTAATAAAAAAAATTTTTTTTTACAAGACCTCCCTGAGAGAATGATCCATTTTTTCTATCCACTTCTCTTCCTTTTTGAGGGTTTGGTAGCATTCAAAAGCATTACCTTCAATGTCAGACATCCTTTCTTCTGCCTTCTCCATTCTGTTATTGATGGATTCTAATGTATATCTTGGATCTCTGACAGCTGCAAGATCTTGCCTCAATGTGTCAAAATATTTGGTGATTTTGTTTTTGAATTCATTGAATTCTTGAGAAAAGTTTTGAAATGTTCCTTGAATTTCTAATTCCAACATTATCTCCATTATGTTAATCTTATTTGCAATCCAAATTCTAAATTTGATATCTGACTTCTCAGATATTTGTTTATGAATGGAATCTTCTGACATGTCTGCCTTGTTGTTATTTGGGGTAGTTGATCTACTCTGATGATTCACAGTGCCAGAATTTTCCCATTGATTCTGTCCTATGATTATTTTTCACTATTTGGCTAGATGAGTAGGTAAGGTGAAATTGGGTTTGGGGCTCCTGGAGTAGTGATTAACCAGCCCTTTGCCTAAGAGCTGGTACTGGTAACTGCAGCTTTTCTGCTACAGCTTTACAAAATATCTGTACAGTACTAATGCCTGAGACGCTGGGGACCTGCTTGGTGTGGTGGGGCCAAGTGGCTCTTTCTTGTGTTCATATGGTGTCTTTTCAAATTTAGTGAATAAGTAACCTTGTTTGAAGTTTCAGTTGTGGAGAAATACCAGCAACTAAAACAAACCACCCATCATGGGAAACAACTGGAAAAAGGATTATCAAACATTCCTAAAAGAACACAACCTGAGTTCAACCTTAGATAGTCCTAAGTTGATTGGCCCTGGTCAAGAGTTCCAAATCAATTGTGACAGTCAGAAGACAGTCTCAAGTTGGAGAGTTCAAAAGGTCAACAGCAAATAGATAGCAGGCATCTGCTGCCAGGAGTAAAAATTGTTTTAGTGCTCTGTGGAGTCAGAAGGTCCCACCCACCAAATAAATTATTCTGGGAATGTCAATGCCTCCTTCCCCATCTTGTACCTCTGTCGCACCCAGTCACTGTTAACACTGCAGGGCTGTGATCCAGTGACCTCCAATGAGCAGACACTTCAGGGATTTGCTACTGCCTGAGTCAGAGGGAGTTCTTTGTCTCTTCAGCCAGGCAACCACACTCTGTCACCAGCTGGCAGGGGGAGCTGATGCCTAACAACCTCAGGTGTTTAATGGAAGCTGGGGATTACCACTGTTACAGCCCTGCCACAGATTGATGTTACTGCCACTTATATTCTCACAAAATTGGTATTTCTGTCCTAGTGATATTCCCCTGCATGCCAGGCACTGTTTGATTTCATAGAAACTGTGACTAAGCCCCACCCTGTGCTGCTGCTACTGGGCCAATATCTCATGGGATTGCATCTCTTGCTCCACTGCCCTCTGTGTTGGGGAAGGTGCGGTTAGAGCTCACAAATGTCTCTCTGTTTCTGCTGCTCCCTGGGCTAGTGATACTTCCTCACCTGCCTTTGTCCCTAGTATGCTTCCCTGGATGCCAGTTGTATTTTCTGCTCACAAAAGTGGGAATTCTTACCCAGCTTCACCTTAGGAGTATGCAGCCTCTGCACTTCCATGTATTCTATTCTCTATCACCACAGTACCCTGCGTCAGCAGATACCACCTCAGGCATATCCTTTGCTCATGCTGCCTGCATTCCATTCCAGATCTGTTCTGCCACTGGCTGCAACTGGGGTAGAGTCCTGGCTCCCTCTGGTTGCTAAGATAGGGGGAAAGTATATCTCCAAAATATCCCTAGGGGTGTGAGCCCTATTGTTCATGCCACTGTGGCTGTTGCACTGTCCCACAAGTAACCACTTCTGCCTCTCCCATATGGCTCCCTCGCTCCACAGTTCACGGTCCACACCTGTGCCACAGAACCAGCACAGACCTGGAAAAGCCCAAGCCCCATCTACTCCTCTCAAAAAATTCCCAAGAGGCTGGACTCCATGGGGGTTATGCTTCCAGACTTTGGGGTGAGAAAGATGGGATTGCTGGAAGTTCAGAATTGCAGGTAGAGTCTATGTGCAGTTTTATGCCCTGTGAGAGAGTACCATGACATTCTTGTGTGTCTTCTCTGGGGAAAGAATTCTGCTTTTTAGAGGTTCTGTATCATGGGAAAAAAGATAAGAATAGATCTGAACTCCACTTGTTTGTTTGTAGAAAGTATGCTGGGAGGCATTCTCATAAGGGAGGAGACTCCAATACACTTGGCAATGGATTTTGTACCTATTATTTATTTCCATGAGTTCACAGCTATGAACTGGGTAGATGTGCACTCTTCAACCTTCTGTCTTGGCTCAGCTCCAAACCATCAGCTTACTTGCTAAACTTTTTTCCTATAACTCTCCTTATGGATGGAAGCCTCTGTGGAAATCTGGCTCCAGGCAGACATTTGCCTCCTTCCCTTGTTTTCCCTTATCATAAGAATTTTAAGGTTCATTCCTATTGTAATGTAAATGTGCACTTCATTCCTTTTGACTGTTGAAAAATATTAATTGTATGAACATAACACATGTATCCAATCATCTTTAAATCTCATTAGTAGTCTTGAAGATGTTCTCTTTTTATGTAAGATTTTTGAAATATTTTATCAACAAGATATGTTACATGTGTTAAAACCCTTTTCTGTGTCTGATGGGGTCAACATGTTATTTTTCTTCTTGATTCTCATATTTTAGTGTGTTGTATTAGTTGATTTACAAATATGAGATACACTAGAAATCCTGGTAAAAAATCCCATTAGAGATACATGTATAAAATATTTTGTATGCTACCAGACTTTTCCTCCACCTATACAGTACATCTCATATAGATTAGACACAGCATTTCCCCCCTTCCCCTGTAATATACAAAGATTGGGCAGCACCTATGGCTCAATGGGTAGGAAGCCAGAACCATAAATCAAGGGTGATGAGTTAAAACCCGGCCCCAGCCAAACTGCAACAAAAATATAGCCAAGCATTGTGGCAGGCACCTGTAGTCTCTGCGACTTGAGAGTCTGAAGCAAGAGAATCACATAAGCCCAGGAGTTTTAGGTTTCCATGAGCTGTGACACTTTGGCACTCAACCAAATTTGATAAATGAGAGTCTGTCTCTATAAAGACAAAAAATTCACTTGTACCATCATAGCTCAAGGCAATGCAAGCCCCTGACATGAAGTGATTTGCCAGACTTTATCCTTCTCAGTAGAAGAGAGCACAGACCTGTGACAACACAACTTGGGAAATCTTGCACTCATTTCTTGGACAAGTTATGTGTCACTAAGTTACTCAGTCTGGTCTGAAACCCCTTATCTTATAGTGATCTTTCTGCCTCAGACTCTGAAATTTCTGTGATCATAGGCGGAAACTATGGAGGCCATCCATGCTTGTGTTTTGGTGAAGGGTTTTCTCCATTTTCCACATATATAACAGTGCATAGATTAAGATATAAACATTCTCTACAGATAAATCACACACCACACAACCCATTTGACATATAGAGTTCAAGACTATACATTCAGGAATCACTTGTACAGTTTCTTTGTTTGTTACTATAGATGTTTCCATTAAGTTGTGGAAGAGATAGATAGAGAAAAAAAGTGATGAAGAAAAGGAAGGAATGGAGATATCGAGTGACTGAGAGAAAGAGAGAGGTTTGGAGAAAGGAAGGATAAAGTGAGGGAGGGGTGAAGGAGGGAAGATGAATGGTAAAAAAAAAGAAAGGTAAAACGTCCGAAGTTGGTGGCTCACATCAATAATCCTAGCCCTCTGGCAGTCTGATATGATTGGAGTTCTTGAATGAAGGGGTGCTGAGAATGGAGTGAGCAAGTGTCAGACCCTATCTCTACTAAAAAGTGAAAAATTATATAGACACTGTGACAGGCATCTGCAGTCTTAGCCACATTGGAATCTCAGGCTGGAGAATTGCCTAAATCCTGGAGTTTGAGAATGTTTTGATATAGGCTGAAGCCACGACAGACTAGCCTAGGCCACCTGCAGAAACCATATTCCAAAAATACCCATACACACACCCATGAAAAACAAATCAACAAACCAACTAACCAGCAAAAGTTTTCTTCATCTTAAAAGATAATAATTACCTGGATGGTTCAAGCAATTTAGACACGTTTAAGATGTGAGAAACTATGACCAAATTGAGTCTGCAGCTGGGCATAGTAAATTTTTAAACTTCTCTCAAATGGATGTTTTGGGGTAAGTGTCAAACAGGTCCTTGAAATAACATTCCAGGGCATTGCCTGTGACGAAGTGGGTAGCGTCAGCCCCATAAACTGAGGGTGGTGTGTTCAAACATGGCACTGGCCAAAATGCAACAACAAAAAATAGCCAGGAATTTTGGCACCAGTAGTCCCAACTACTTGGGGGGTAGAGGGAGGTGAATCACGTGAGACAAGAGGTTGTAGATAGCTGTGCTCTGTTATGTCACAGCACTCTACACAAGGCGACAGCTGGAGGCTTTGTCTAAAAAAAAAAAAAAAAAAAAAAAAGTGTCCTTCTTAAGTGAATCCATGCAGTTTTCTGAGCTGTGGTGCAGGTTGATTTACAGTGCTATCCAAAATCTCCACTGTTGTCTCAGCCTAGTGCCAGAAATCTCAACCATCAATAGAATCAATAAGGCATAAATGGGTGATCACTTTTCTGTCTATGAATGGAGGGATAAGAAGTGTACTGGTTCAATCTCTTGAGGGATACCTTGTAAAGTGATCAAAAAGGGCCACTTAGTATCTTTGACCATAAGCATGGATCCCAGGACATTACAGGATGAAATCACTACATGGTCAACATGGATGACATTACAATGGGCGTCGCCCTGTGTTACCATGTTTATGCTTAATCATATTTCTACTAAGCATGTGTAGTGGCTATCTGGGTTTGTTCTTGGGTTCAAACTGTTAGAAAAGACTGGTGTTCTGTTCTCCACACTCAATTTCTGCTTCTAAAAGTTTGTTCATATATCCATCCAAGGGATTGAACAATCCTTCCTTTTCTGTTCAAGTCATGGATTTGTAAGCAAGTGGAAGATTATGGTTTTTACCGAGTGCTGCCCTGAAATGTTACAGGGCAAGAACCCAAGCCCAAAGATCATACTGTGATTTCATAGGCCTTATAGGTGAATCACACAATTCTCAGTTCTACTTTTCCAGAGATTTTTTTTTAATTTATCTAAAACTGGCTTCTTTCAGATGGTAGGTGTCCTACTGAAGTTTCTCCCTTGAAATCTGCTTAGGCAATGTGTCCGGTAGTGTACTCCATACCCTCAGTTATTTATTCTGTTCATGGGAAGTATCAGCCTGTCTGGAATGTCCCAACATTCCTGACCTCCATGCCAGATGTGTCCAAACTTTTGGATTCTTTGCCACATATGAATTAGAAAAGTTGTTAGGGGCCACACAATCAATGCACAATTACTAATGAACCCTGAGAAGCAAGGAAGATATGTGGGCATAATTGTGGTGATATCTGCCACCATGTATATGCAAAACATTACTGACATAATCTCTATGTGTCACTGAGGCCTGAGGATTAGACAATTCTTAAAGTACAGGTCAAAGAATTTTGCCACACGTGAGTTCAATACTTGAGTGCTCTGGGTGGCTAAGGTGTGCTGATCCCCTGAGCTCAGGGGTTGGAGAGAATTCTGTGTAACATTAAGATACCCTCAGCTCTTATCACAAATCTGATTTGTACAAAAATAGAAAAAGTTGTCAAGGGTTGTGGTGCTTGCCTTTATTTCTAGCTACACCAGAGGCTGATGCAAGAGGATCACTTCACCCCAAGAGTTGGATGTTGTATTGTGCTAGGCTGATGCCATGACAATCTAGGCTGGGCAACATATTGAGATGCTGTATCATGAAAGATAATGAAAAATGAAAGAAAGAAAGAAGAAAGAAAGAAAGAAAGAAAGAAAGAAAGAAAGAAAGAAAGAAAGAAAGAAAGAAAAAGAGAGAGAGAAAGAAGGCATGAAAGGAAGAAAAGAAAGAAGGA
>CAUYPK010143995.1:0-13820 GCA_963574355.1 Loris lydekkerianus
TTCCTTCAGTATCATGGTTTCTAAGATTGATCCATGCTTGGGCAGAGGGAGGGGGATTGGTTGGATTACACCTGTGGTGCATCTTACAAGGGTATATGTGAAACTTAGTAAATGTGGAATGTAAATGTCTTAGCACAATAACTAAGAAAATGCTAGGAAGGCTATGTTAACCAGTGTGATGAAAATGTGTCAAATGGTCTATGAAACCAGTGTATGGTGCCCCATGATGACATTAATGTACACAGCTATGGTTTAATAAAAAAAAAATATTAAAAAAAACATTAATCCATGCTGTTGTATATTTTCAATGCTGTATACTATTCCACTGAGTAAATAAACCATAGTTATTTCTACTCTGGTAGTGAATATTTAGGTTATTATTATTATTATTTCCTGTTATAGACAACACTACTCTGGACTTTCTTACATGTCTTTTGGTAGACATGTGCAAAGCTGTCCTAACATACACATATTTATACATAACATGTATATGCCTAGTAGCAGAATTGGATAGCACACACACATGTACACACCTAGGGGAAGTACAATTGAACATTTAATTCTACAAGGTGGTGCAATGTTATTTTCTAATAAATGATGTCCACTAATTTTTTTTTTAACTATGGAATTGCCCGTGATTTATCCCTAACTTCTACCTGATTAATGTATTCCTGATTCCTGGCAGCTTATAGGAATAATTTTGACATATTAATTTTGACGCCAACTAACCTTTCTTTACTGCTGCCCTAACCATGGGGAGAGACAACCTTAAATTTATTCCAGTGAAAAGATCTCAGGCCCTGCGTTGTGTGACTCAGAAGATGAAGGAACATCATAATTTCTAGCTCTTTCCAGGAGGTGGATTTACTGTGAAGGTAATGATGCTTAATCTTCAAGACCCCTTAGTTGCCTAGGCCTCTACTAGCTTCATTTGAAAATATTCACTTTGGTATATAATTTTTATTCATAATTAAAAAAATTTTCAAAGCAGACCCTGATTTTTTTATGATTAGGATCCCATGATAACTGGATTTTTTCCTAGTTCCTTTTATAGTATAATCTCTTCACTTTGGGGTTTAATTTATGTTTTATAATGGTAGTCTTCCCTATCTTCTGCAATAGCTTTTAAGAGACTACTTGAAAGATTCAAAACATTTTCCCCCTGAATATTTTAAAAATCAACACAAACAGCAAACTAGTCATTAAACGAATTAAATAATGGGTTCTTCCTAAGGAGGATCATCCTAGTTTTAGTGAAGGTACTTGGAAATGAGTCAAAATGCTAACAGTTTTCAACACAGTGGATTAATCTAATCTATCTAAGTCATTCTTCTTGGAACCATTCACTTAACTTTGGTTATGATTTAGCTCAAAGGGCCAACTCAGATTTAAAGGTCTAATATATTGGCATTTCATTGACTTGTCCCAGGGTTTCCATATAATCTCCGCCTGATTTCCCTGAATTTAGAATAATATACAATGTCAGGTGCAATAAATCAATTAAGTATTTATTCATAAGAAAGTACTGAGCCCATAAATCGCTAACAATCTTCTACTGGTGGTTACTAGTATGTTTTGATGATTTATTTAAAGATATACCATAAATGCATTTTTTATATATCTTATATAGATTATTTATATAATCAGGGGTTCTCAAGCTGTGGGTTGCGACCCACAGGAACTGTATTAAAGGGCCGTGGCATTAGGAAGGTTGAGAACCACTGATATATATCATTGATAAGGAGAGATATGCCTACAAAAAAGACTCATTAAGAAAGCAGCAAAGTTAAATTGAAATATCATTGTTGAGACACATTATTTTTCATGGCTATAATTTCCGTGGAAGCTTCTTTGATTTTTTCTTTCCAAGTCCCTGGGGACAATTGGAAAAAAAATCTCTGTTTTTTAACTAATGCCAGGATTTTTCCATGCCTTCACATTATGGCACTCTTTCCACACTGATAACCAAAGTCCTCTTTATTGCTATTCACCAAAGGCACCAAAGCCTTTCAACCATTCAACCATTTCTTATACTGATCCTCATGAGGTGGAGTGGATTAAGCCAGACACCTGTTCTCATCTCTTTGTTCCTACCTGACAGAGTCCCAGAGTCTGGGCCTGCCCTTCAAGGCCCCTTGTATGCTCACTGCTACGCACACTTCTAGTTCATACCTTTTTAGTATTTTTCATAAAAGGGCCCCCAGGTACACACATTTTTATTTTTATTTATTTTTTTTCCACACATTTAAAAAAAAATAATTAGGTAATATCAGAAAGTATTTTAGTGCTCGACAATGTGCCTAAACTTAAAAAATTCTTAGATTCCTCAGAATATGCCCATGGACCTCAATTCAAGAAACACTGGTGTCTGAGGATAAAACTTGACATTTTAGCCACCTTAATGGCTTCCCACTCACATCTAAGCCTCTGCTGTGGACATCGCCAATGGAGGCTGCCTCCACTCCGACCTCCCTCACTCCTCCTGGGGCTGCCTTTCTTCTATTTCTCTGAGTTACCCCACTCCTTCCCTGGGAAACAGGCTTCGCATTTCTTAAAATCTCCCGCAGCCCCTCTGTCTCTGTCAGCGTGTGCTTTGAAGATTTCTGTCTCCCACTTGTAAAAACACCACTAACATCTCAGACCAGGTAATGGGGTACTCAGCCGGAGGTAGGATGTTCTTAGCCACAGAATAGCAGCCCCTGTTAATTTGCACAGAATATCTTATTCCAATGTCTCTCTTATGTAACTCTTTCTGGTGAATTTAAGGCTCCTCAAGCAATAACAACTTGCATTTATACAGCCTTATGAACATGAACTCACATAAATCACATTCATTAGTACCTCTTCCCTTCAGAGGTCCCTTTCCCAGGTGACTAGCGTGCCTCCAGCCTGCCTCCCAACCTCTGCCTCGCCTCTGTTAATGGCATAATCGGACTGAGGTCTCCCAGGGGAAACCCACCTGCCTGATCCTTTTCCTTACTGTTTCTTGATTCTCATACCAATTTAGTTGAGGCCCCTGACTCCCTGCTGCCTGCTCTGACAACCCCTCCCCCCCCTGCTCCTCAGCTCACCTAAAAGTCTCTGCCTTGTGGAAGGGACTCTCCTATTATGATTTATGGAGAGGACCGAGGTTGTCAGTGTTGGGCGAGTACCAGTCTCTTCTCCAGCTTATCAATCTCCTGTTTTCACCCTCCCATCTTTCTCATAAATAGTGGTTATCTCCTCAAATGAATAAATACCACATAGCATAGTTGGTAAGGCTGCAAGCTGGTACGTAAAAATGAATATATTTCCTTAAGAAAGTGTGGTAAGTAAATTGGTGAATTATGAAGATTTGCCAAAACATCAGTTCCTCTATTTTGCAGAGTAGAGAATTTCTGACAATGGA
Source organism: Loris lydekkerianus (assembly GCA_963574355.1). NCBI lineage: Eukaryota > Metazoa > Chordata > Mammalia > Primates > Lorisidae > Loris > Loris lydekkerianus. The sequence continues at coordinate 3,389 of CAUYPK010143995.1, forward strand.
TAACTCTGTTCTGTGTTTTGTCACTTGGATGTGAGAGTTTAATGATATATTTTATGGCATGGGACTTGGCAACTCCTAGAAGTGTTCACATATGATTGTTTACAAAGTGACTTTTTTTTTTATCATGGAAATAATGATTAAATGAAATGTGCATTTTCTGAAATGGATAGTACTTTTGGTTTTTTATTTTGGTATGACGTGTAAGTGCCTTGCAGTTTCCTTCCCTCCTATAAACATAAACACTGAGTTTCAATGATTTTTTTTCTGAATTCCTACAACACTGGGTATTTTCTGATTTAAAAGACATTTGCACTAGAATGTACATCACAGTTCAATTCATAATCGCTAAGACTTGGTATCAACCCCTGTGCCCATGAACCCATGAATGGATTTATGTACTGTGGTATATGTATACTATCAAATACTTTTTAGCCATAAAAAAGATGGAGACTTTACATCTTTTGTATTTACATGGATGGAGTTGAAGAACATTTCTTCTTAGTATCGTAAGAATGGAAATGCAAGTATCTGATATACTCAATACTAATATGGAGCTGACGATCTAATACACGCCCACAGCAGAAGAAAACACAATTAAATTCAAGTGGGGAGGGGAAGGGAGAGAGAGGAGGAGGAGGAAAAAGGAGGATTGGTAAGCTTTCACCTAATGGGCACAATGGGAGGGTACACAGCACATCCCCTGTGGTTCAAATACAACTCCAACTTTACCTAACAAATGCAAACAATGTGAACTAATCATGTGTACCCTGCTAGTCTGAAATAAATAAAACAGAATAAAACTAAGTAGATAACCTTGACTGGGAATCGGAGACCTGAGCCCAGTGACTCCATGCTTGAGCCCACAAATGGTCATTGAAGGCCCAGTGAAATCTTTCTGGGGAGCCTCCCAACTTGCTCACACCATCATGGAAGGATCCTTTATATTGAGAGAAGCCGCAGAGCCCAGGGAAGCTGAGGATCCCCAGGAAAATGCACTTGTCACCAGGATGAAAGGAGAGTGTAATTCTCTTCCTGAGGGTATAATCATTATTGTCCTGGGGCTGTTTGTGAACATTGTCAAATAAAATAAATTTGAATAAAAAAAAAGTACAGAGGCGTGCCTGTGGCTCAACGGAGTAGGGCACCAGCCCCAGCCAAAAACTGCAAAAAATAACAAACAAAATAATTAAAAAAAAAAAAAAAGTACAAGCTGAGGTGGACCCTGGTTTGACCGTCAGAATTCTTAAAAAGTTCAAAACATCCTCCTGCCCATGAATATTTTAACCAGTCAACAATTTATAATATTCCCAAAGGTTCGATTTTTTCATTTATAAAAATAAATTAATGGTAGTGCTTACTTGATAGGGAAGTTGTGGGGATTAAATGAGAAAATAAATATATAATATTTACCATACGAACAATCAATGTCAGTTTCTATCCAGGCAAATGTTCTTCCTCAGACTTATCGGTAGGCTTTCTGTTTGCTCTCCCTGTGGCCAGGGGAGTGAAACTGTTTACATGAGAGGCAACATATCTAAATATTTAAAATTCGAAATGTGTATTATGCAATACATTCTTTACTTTTGATTAGGGCTTTCGTATGATTATTATTTCTTTAAGTGTTTGAAAAGATAACACTGTCTCCCCTTCACTAGTGTCGTTTTTCTACATAGACTGAAATATTTTATAAATAAATATCTATCAATTATCATTTTGTTCTAGGATGGGAACCATATTTTATTATTATCATCCCCATTTTAAAGATGGGGAAATGAAGTCATTGACAAAAAAAAAGTATTTTGCGGGAGGTCACAGAATGACTCGATGGGGAAGATAAGGCAGCGGCCCAGATTCAGTTTGCTCTTTGTGCAATTCTGTGTGAATACTTTAAAAAATGCACAAAAAAAACCTAGTCAGAATCTTCTGAATAGTAATCATGTGTTGAAAGATGGTGTATTCTTTTTGCATAAAAGATTTTCTGCATTACAGCAGGGGGCCTTACCCTGATGTGTCAGGAGGAAGAAGAAAATTCATTTCTTTTACCAGCCTGTCAGCTGCCCTTTATGATTGGACCATATACCATTAGACAATCACAAACAGTGACAAGAGCTTTTGCTCTGTGGCAATCCTCGGGTTTGAATTGGTTTGCTGAAATGCACTATGCTGCATTACTAGAAAATATTACAAAGAACAGAAGTGCAGTACCATGCAATATTTATCACTTAGATGTTTAATCTGGGTTTTTAAATACTACTTCTATTTTGCTACAGTATATTAGGCATTTGAATTTGCTTTCAAAGATCCATGTTAAAAGCAAAATAAATGATATATTTTTAAGGATTAAGTAGGTCTTTCATTGTTGACACAATCACACCCTAAAAGTGATTGAAAATAAAAATCTTTCCAATTTTCGTTCCCCGAACTATACATATAATTTTGATTGTGTATTTGTAGAAATGTTACCAGAGGAAATTCACATCCTCTGCAGCTGGTATGATTCTTACACCCATCTTAGAAGAGACTTCCTCCTTACAAGTACACAGGCTATGTGCTCTTATATTAACTCCCAGTAGATTACAAAAAGTAATCAGAACCAAATGGAAGATATACTCTCCATTATGTATTTTCAGACTTGAAGTAGTATTTTTTTTTCCTGCATACTAAAGCAAGTAGGGACCTTTTAAATTATCTCTGGTCCCTTTATAACTCCTTGTGTAAGTGTATCGCAAATAAGCATGTTTATCATTGAAGACTGTCAGTAAAGAATATGGTATTTATTCAGGCGGTTCAGAGACACAACATTTGAAGAATTTTTAAATTGCTTATTTGGTTTAGAGCCATATTCACTTCCTGACCAAGCTATTGTTAAGTGATGAGAGTTAGAAAGCTTATCATTTCACTAATCTCTGTTGTAGCCAATGAAAATATTAATTTTAAAGAATTAAAATGTAGAGGTAGGCTATATGAATTTTAATAATGAATTTCATGTTTAAATTATAAGAAAATTTAATAGAACGTATATTCCTAAGGTTAATTTTAAAGACACTGCATTTCTTGAGTCAACGTGAACACTATGAAGAGATTTCAAGATGAAACATTAGTACAGAACAAAGCCCACAGTGGGGAATCAGTAAGTACCCACTATGATAATAGCCTAATACAAGGCCCCGGTTAGAGCGTGGATTTGATCATGGAGGTCAAATCGTGTTCTCTGTGTACATAGTGATGTGTGGTGCATCTCTTTTCTCATAACTTGGAAAGCATACAATATGGGGGTGCCGTGTGTCCTCCAGCTCTGCATTATAACAGGATACTACTTAGTAAGGCCATTAAGACATTTATGAATGAATCAATGGTGACTTAACTGGAAGACTGCAAAATGCTTGTGGGCAGAAAACTTGTGCTTACATATTCATTCATTTAGAATTGGACCCTTACTGCCAAAAGGATAGGGAGTGGCTTTCATACATAGGGCAATGAAGTAAAATATTAAAACAAATACTAGCCTTTTAGACAAACATTTTCTCATAACTCTCTGGGAAGAGAGTGAGGATAAAAACGGCTTGACATTTCTTAAGCCATTATGTTCTGTGGCTTTTCTAAAATTAGAGTGTCAAGTTTTCACTAACCGTGTTTGTATTTAAAATAATTGTATTAATTTTTATTATAGTTCAAAGCATACCACCATTTTACTAAGTGCCTTTTTGTAATTAAAATGTTACATCTTCGCTCTGTTTTGGCTCTCACTGAATACAGTGGCATCACATTTCATTAGCAAACAGAACAGTATTTCCTGATGTACTTAGACAAGTGTATTTGGTGTTTAACATGATTTTCATCTTCATTAGAGAGAGAGATGAAACTTAGTAGTCTCTTTCATCACTTTGAAAATTCTTCTGCCTTGAATGAAAATCTATTTTTAATGTCATTACTCTTGCTCGGTTTTGCAAGGCAGGATGTAGCCTGGATCTGCCGAGATTGTAGATTATCTCAGTTTAGGGGAGAAATACTAGGGTGTGAGCGTGTGTAACACATGGCTTCTTGAAGGAACCACATTTGGAAAGGTAAGACAAAAATGGATTTAGCTCAATCTGAGAAAGTGTTTGGTGTTACACTTGCCCAATTGACCAAGATCTTTCACTTTTTCTTGAGACTGGACCGTTTGGGGGGCCCGGACTACCTGGTTACTTAAGGCCCTCTATGGTAATGGTTCAGGAGAGCATCCAGTACCAGTGAACAAACTGTTATTTAAGGACACTGGAGAAGCAGCGACTCTAATAACCCATTCTGCGGTCGCTATTTATCCTCCTTCTGTGTGTACTAAATGTAGGAATTACTTATTCACTCAATCTTTACTGTGCTGTGACAACAACACTAGAAACTTTTTTTTTTTTTTTTGAAACACTTTAAGCTTTAAAAAACAAAACAAAACAAAACAAGAAAAGCACCCTAATATTGATTATATCCTCTTCCCTATTGCTGATCCTGGAATTTTCCCTTGGTCTCAGGAATCAAAGAATGAATTCATGGACTCAAGTAAGTGAAAGCCAGAGAATTTACTGAGAACACAGGTAAGGGGAAAGCCTCTGGCCGGTGGAGGGGGTCCCAAGCAGGTTGCAAATTTTGTAGATTTTGGCTCTTTGTCCAGCAGTGGTTCTCAACCTTCCTAATGCCATGGCCCTTTAATACAGTTCCTATGGGTCGCGACCCACAGATTGAGAACCGCTGGGGGGTTTTAAGCTTAAGGTGCTCCTGGTTATTAGTGGGCATTCTGGTTGGCTCTTTCAAACTCGAGCGGCTCGTGGTTACTGGCTCCCTGTGTGTCTGGAGGGCCCTCCGCCCAGCCCACCTCACCCAGCGACAGCTATTAACTGAGGGCTGAGCAGGGAGGGGAGGCGCCTGTGTGGTATGAAGCTTCCTGCTGGGGATTGTCCAAGCCTCTTGGTTATGCCCAACCTGCTCTCCTAACCCTCCTGCCTCTCCTTGCCTCATTTCCTTGTCCCAGCCTAAAAGCCTTCTGATTCCTGCTATGACGTGTATTAACAAAGTCTGGGCAATGTATATTTTTCTATTTATGTTGACACTGTGGTCAGTTTTAATTTGATTTTTTATTTCCGTATGATAATTTCCTTGGCAAAATTGTCATTAGAAATGTTGATTTAAATTTTAAAGTTATGTAATAATTATGATAACTTAAATTGGTCTTTGAAAGCATACAGAGATCAAGCAGATGTGACATTTTTTACATTTAAAATTCCTTCCTATATCCATAGGACCCCAAATCATTTGGCAATAAAGGTATTTGCACCAGATTGTTCGTTGTAGCTCAATTCATAATAGCCAAGTCATGGCAGAAGCCCAAATGCCCATCGACCCATGACTGGATTAATAAATTGTGGTATATGTACACCATGGAATACTATGCAGTAGTAAAAAAAAATGGAGACTTTACCTCATTCATGTTTACATGGATGGAACTGGAAAATATTCTTCTTAGTAAAGTATCTCAGGAATGGAAAAAAAAATCCAATGTACTCAGTACTACTGTGAAACCAATTTATAATAACTCACACTTGCATATGAAAAATGAAACACAACTTTAGCTTAGGATGAAGGAGGGCAGGGGAGGGCAAGGGATGGGGAGGGAGTGGGAGGGATAGTAGGGGATAGTAGGGGGATCACACCTATGGAGCACATTGCAAATACAAGTTGGATCTATCGTGTGTAGAACACAAATGTCCTAATTTTATAATTGGGTAAATGAGGTGAAAACTATGTTGATTAGTATGATGTAAGCACTCCAATTTGTACAAACACATTGAAAATGGCATAAATGTATTTATGATCTATGTACAAAGGACTTAATAAAAAAATAATTTAAAAAATTGCTTCCGATATTATTGACAGTGCTTTGTGGTTGGGTCTTCCTCTGCATAACTTTGATCTGAATTCTTAGTTGAATGGAGCAGACAGACATCAGGTGACCTTTGTGATTGTCTCAGACATTTCGTATAAGATAATATCATGTTCTTTTTTTTTTTTTGTATCTTAGACTATGTTGTATTAAAAAAAAATTATATGTGGGCAGTGCCTGTGTCTCAAAGGAGTAGGGTGCTGGGGCCATATGCCAGAGGTGGCAGGTTCAAACCCAGCCCCAGCCAAAAACTGCAAGAAAAAAAATTATACGTTATACTTTGTTCAGGGGATTTTAATTAAAAGCATGGTAAAATACAAAATATTAAAAAAAATAGGATTAAAGAAAATAGGAATTAGAGGAAGAGCCAAGATCAGAAACAAAATAGGACTAAGTTGAGATAACTGTGCTCTATATTAAGGCTTATTTCTTAATGGCCTATGTGAAAAGGGAGAATTGGGTAATTGTTCAAGAAGTGAGAACAAACATTTTCTCTGAGACACATAAAACTTCTCATAGCCAATAGCCCTAAAGGAAATTTCTGTTATAGAGCTATATGTAAGAAAGTCTTGAATGGTGCCCTCAATAATGTTTCTACTGTCAATGTAAAGAAGGATTTTCAAAAACAAGGTTTCCCCAGCCCTCCAATTAGTATGAAAGCTAAGAGAACACAACAAAAACATAACCCAAAATAAGCAATTCCATAAGGGATGAAGACCACCTGGTATCAGTGAGAGTTTCTGATATCCACCCTGGTCCCTCTCTAGGAACGGATGGTTAGCAAGTCCTTTAGGCTCCTCTCATGTGGATGCCGGTCACTGTGAGGCTGTGTTCTCTGCCTAGGTGCTCTGTGCTGTATATTGGGCTTATGAGTTGTCACAGCCCCTAGTGGCCCCTATGGCCCTGGACTCCATGGATGCAGGAAGGAACCAGGCATGACGCGGATTAGAAGTACAAGCTTGCAGGAGGCGAGCTAACCGTGCTTGCAGGATAGCCCCAAGCAACCTCCGCAGTAGCCTTTTTTTGACACAGCACAAGACAGGTGAGGGGAGTATTAGATGATGACTGCGTGCCTAAGGATCACCATGGGCTCAGGCTCTTTCTCCACAAGGAGCACCTACGCTGAATCGTAGGAGGGTCCACCTCCCAGCTGCAAATCATCTTGCTCAGAGGTCGTCTGCCTCTTGGTGTCCTCTACATGAGTACTCATGGTACTTTGGTGCTCCCCTCATACTCACTGTCCTTTTATGAGCAGGGAGTTCCTTGCATAAATATTTCCTGCTTTCTTATGTGGCCTGGCTATTATAGCCACAGCCACAGTTGGGCCTGACACCAGTAATTGAGTCAAAGAACACATTCTAGGTCAGCACTGGGATGGCACAGTCATAACGCCTTCCTTTGTGGTTGCTCCAACCTGGATGAGAACCAATTACTCAGATGACATCTTTGCTATGATGATTGTTGACTTGAAACTATGCAAGAAGACGTGGGGACCAGATGAGCAGCCCTTAAGTGAGGAGAGGCTCTGAGAGAAGGCAAGCAGAAGCTGTGAAGTTGTGGGAGAGGGGAGGGAGACTGTGGCACACTGATGGTAGAGCCCTGGAATTCTGTGGATCTTTTGGCATTTTAATGGCATCACAGTGATACTCAGCTTCTTTGTAAGTCTCTCATACTTCTTCCTCTCTTGAGTATCCTTACAATAAAGCTCAATGTATAAAATAACTTGCATATTTTTATTGTTTATAAATCAAAAGAACCAAACATAAAGGTCTGCCCAAGAAATCTGGAGGCTAAATGACGGGATAGTTAATTGTCCTTTTTATAGAAATTAAGGATTCTAATAAAAGTTCACATCGGGATGGAATTGCCACGCATCTTCATGTCTCTTTACTGTTAGTGCTAAAAACACAGCAACTAAAATTTCCTCCTGAGGTAACTATAAGGAACACCAACTGGAGATTATTGAAGTTTATATTTTTGTTAAAAGCATAAAAACACTTAAGAATTAAACAGAGAAACCTTCTAATGTATTTGATTTAGTATCTCTGGGATGTAAAATTGTGCTATTTTAAAAATAGCACAAGAGTTCTTAGAATAGCAGTTCAAATGTTAAAGAACAGTGCAATTTAGAGGGTAAGGTCTATGATTCAGCATGTCCGATATCTTTGATTATAATCAGAAGAACAAATAGGTTGGCTGCTTTTACCATATTAGGTTTGTGTCGTTGAGAAGCAACGTCAAGGTGCAATTGCCCATTTGTTTACTGTAAGAGGAGTATTGAAATCTGTAGCTTCCAAGCTCTCTTATTGTCTCTTCCTGCTATAAAATTAGAATATTGAGTTACAATGAGATAATTCTAATGAAGCAAAGTATATTCATCCTTCAACCCCTCAAAGAGCACTCTGCTAATGTGGTCTCCTTTCTTTAATGATTCAGCCCAAATCAGTGATGACCTTTCTAATGAAACATAAAACCTACACTATGCAACCTTACTAATATATTCTAATGCAATTAGGTCACACAAAAGCTTTGTTAAGTTTGTAATGTCTACTTTCACCTTTACTATAATTCCTAGTTATACCAAAAGTGTGTCATTGCTCACTATAGCTCTGTTATTTTATTCCAAATAAATAAAACCACTTCTAAACATTATCACTCTATAAAACATATTATAGTGTTTGATGATTAAAAAATTATAAAAGGTAGTTACAGTAATACATTTTTACATCTTAGTAATAGCCAAGCCAAAAGATTGGCTTAGTAATAGCCAATCAATTATTGTATTGGTATTTAAAAAATGTTATGTGTAATCCTAGAAGACTTAGATTCATAGATGTATAAGACAATGTCACATTTAATAGTGTTTTGAAGTTTTACCCATTAAATGATTTCCTCATAAGGAATATTAATCTTTTTAGAATTGCTGATGCTTACAGGAATACCACTGCCTTAAATAAGCATCCTGGTTTATGCCAGGGTCCTGTAGTGGCCACATTCAAGCTGCTTATTGAAAAATGACATTTCAGGGTTATGTCTTGGTTCATTAAAAAAATGTATTAACCAGAGGTGATCAAAGATGGTGGCTGAGTAACAGCTTCCTTACAACTGGGCACAGTGAGACTGGGGAGACAAGACTCCAGTCATCTCTGGCTGGTAGGATCTTCCCAGAAACATCCCTTTGGGGACACAAGGAGTCAGTGAGATACTTCTGGACCCCATGAGGAGGACAAAAGCAGTGGAGAACTGGAAAGTGGTTGTGTGTGTTCGTTTGGTCTAATCCAGTCAGCAGCTGTAAGTATAGTAACAGTGAGATTGCAAACTGGAAAGGCCTTACCTGTGAACTGTTTTGGTTTTTTTGGACTTGGCACTCAGTTGAACTACCTTGGAAGAACTTGGGTGTTCTTGCAGAGGACTTTAAGCATTGTCTAGGGCCCCAGATTATGCTGCTGAGCCAGGCAGAGCTAATAGTGTTCGACTGTGGGCCCCAAGGAGCCATTGTGGGAGAACTGCCCCAGCAAGCTCCGCTATCAGGGTTGCAGAGTGACGATCAGCGGGAGACCTTGGGTGAGTAATCTAGTGACTGAGCAGCCTAAAGGTGGGGACTGAGATGCCTTATAGCCTTGGCCCTCAGGGGCATAGAGTGAGACTGGTTTTGGAACACTAGGTAAGTGGACAGCCAGTTCAGGAGTGATCCCAGCAACAAGTGCTTCCCTGGGGGAAGCTTCTGCTTAGCAAAGGATAATAGTTTAAAGTGCCCTTTAAACGGACTGAGGAGAGATTTAGGCTTTCCACATTGTGGGGTTTGAGAAATCAGCAGAGGCCTCCAGTCTCCATCTTGTATAACTGTATCAGCATTGTGATTAACTTCTCATACCCCAGAAGATCACCGGTTGCCCAGATAATATTCAGGAAGATGTATATACTACTTTTTTTTTTTTTTTTTTAATTTCAACATTTTCCCTATCGATTTTTCTTTTTTTCCTTTTTTTTCTTTCTTCATTTTTGTAGTTTAAATACAATTTTCCATTGTTGCCTTCTTTAACAATTAAACTTCATTTTTGCTAGTGTTTCTATCCCTATTATTTGGTTTCCCCCCCAATTTTATCCCATAAAGTTTTCTATTTGCTTCTTTTGGTTTGATTTATAGCATTTTTTGTCTTTCCTCTCTACTTGATGGAGGTGGGGTACTGTGTCTGAACAGGCTGGCAAAGAGCTGCTGATCTCAAGGGAAACACCCAAACTGGCACCCCCAGAGGTTGGGGATTTTTAAGGTTGGGTCAAAGTACCCTACCATATGCCTATATTGCTCCTATCTTCCTCTTTCTGTGCCTCTCTTCTTTTTGTCAATATTTCCTTTTAGTCAGCCCCTCTACTTTCTCTGTTTTCTTTTTTTCTTTTTCCCCTTCTTGCACTTTAATCATCTCATCCGTCTGGTCCTGTACCAAAAGGACTCATCGAAACCCTATGCCAGAGGTATGGTAACTTTAAGAGCAAGAGGAAGTAAAAGGAAAATTAGGA
>CAUYPK010143997.1:0-44890 GCA_963574355.1 Loris lydekkerianus
CTCTTTCATGTTTACATGGATGGAGCTGGAACATATTCTTCTTAGCAAAGTATCTCAAGAATGGAAGAAAAAGTATCCAATGTACTCAGCCCTACTATGAAGCTAATTTATAGCTTTCATATGAAGGCTATAACCCAACTATAACTCAAGAATATGGGGAAAGGGCCAAGGGAGGGGAGAGGAGGTGGGAGGTTGGGGTGGGGGGAAGGTAACTGGTGAGGCCACACCTACTGTGCATCTTAGAATGGGTACAGGCGAAATTTACTAAATGCAGAATACAAATATCTTCATACAATAACTAAGAAAATCCCATGAAGGCTATATAAATATTTGATGAAAATATTTCAGATTGTATATGAAACCAGTACATTGTACCCCTTGATTGCACTAATGTACACAGCTATGATTAAAAAAAAATCATAACATTAAATGCTATCCATCTTCTGCACAGATCAAATTAAAGCAGGTAATTTACCAGAAAAAATAAATAAATAAATAAAGGTGGGGAAGAAGCAAGGATGAAGGCAAATGCAGGTCAGGGTTTTGTATGTAAGTCAGAAATTTTATTGGGTGGTTTGCATTACCTGTAGGACCTAGGAAGCAAGTTTCTCCTTGGGAAAGAACACCAAGGGAAACAGGGAGGGAGGAGAGAAGGGGAAGAAAGATGGTCCAAAAACAGAGGAATTGCTGGATGGTGCCTTATAAGCCAGGAATTTATGACAGCTGCAGTCTAGAGGGAGTTGCAGTGTTTCTCAACCTTCCTAGTGCCATGGCCCTTTAATACGGTTCCTGGGGGTCGGGACCCACAGGTCGAGAACCGCTGGTCTAGAGACTGGGAGGAGCACTTTTTCTCCTCCCAGCCAGAGTTCTCAGTAGCTCTGATGCAGGCCCAGAGGGAAGACAAGAAAAGGACCGCATGATGAAAAGGGACAATGGTCAATGATGTTTGATACAAACCAATTTAAGAATAAAATAAATGGAAACAAGAATATATGTATTAGTAGGAAAAAAGTGCCCTGGCTTGTATATTCTTTTTGAATGTCACACTTCACTTTTAAACAAGATACCCCACCCCTGCACTGCAGAATAGGTCCTAATACTGGTGAGATGGTGTTATTTTTATAAGAACTTAATTTAAAAAGAGACACAGCATCCAGGAAGAAAAAAAAACAAAAACAGTTTATCTACAAGGCAAATAAAAATCAGGTTATTTTCAGAATTCTCTCTAAAATGGAAGAAAACTGAGTTATAAGAGAAGAAAAAGTGACCAAAGAGAGTTACATTATAAATTTACATTTAATCTGAATTATAAAACTATATTTAATCTGTGAAAGCAAAATAAAGACAATCTAAGTTAATTAAAGACTTTAACACTCAGTCTTATTATTGAAAAAAATTGAAAATCCATTTTTAATAGAATGAAAGGTAAAGAAAAATTAAAGTTTAGTAATAAGAATTAACAATATTTGATAGGATAGCAAAGTGACTACAGTCAACAATAAGTTATGGTATACTTTAAAATAACTAAAAGAGTAGTATTGAAATATTGTTAACACAAAGAAATGATAAATGCTTGAGGTGATGGATACCTCAATTACCCTTATTTGATTAACACCCATTATGTGCCTGAATCAAAACATCACATGTATCCTATGAATATTTGCAACCATTATATACATGTAATAATAAAAAATAATTTTTTAAAAATGTTGAATATAGTTGTCTTTTAAATGTCTAAACATTGAAATCAATTAAACAAATAAATAAACTAAAATAATTGTGAATCTAACACAAGTCTGAATACAAAGGCCAAAAAGTGTTACTTAAAGAAAAAAAATAGAAAATTTATAAACCATGTCCTAGTATATCCAACAGCTTGCTCATACAAACATAAAGAAACAAAATTAAATTCATAAAAAATTATAGAAAGTGCAATTACACAAAACATGCCACAAGAAAGTTTACTAATGGTATATGTGTTTGAACATTTAATAAAATCTATGTATATACATAAAGTTTAAAAATTTAATAAAATAAAGTAGTGATTTGAAAAATAGATTTTAGGAAAGCAGGCATTTAAGTAATCGAATAATCAAGAAAAATATAGTTATCAAAGAATTACTATTAAGTGCAAGGTCACCATTTGGGGCATTTGTAGGAAGAAATTATTTTAAATTTTTACACAAAAAATAACTTTTGTACTATTTAAATATTTCAGAACATTGCAGCTCTTTAATTGACAATGTCAGTATAATCTTGGTATCAAAACTTGACAAGGATACCACATAAACTACAGGCTAATTTTATTTGTAAGTTACAAATTAATCTATATAAAATACTGCCAAACTTTTAACAAATTTTCTTAATGTTTTCCTTTAATTCCAAAAGTAATACATCATAACAACTAAAATAATTTTAAAATGAATTTTTAGCAACTAGTACCCTAAAGAGTGTTAAGAAAGTTACACAGCAAGACCAAGTAGAGTTCATTCCAGTCAGACACAGATTGCTGAAATTAATGAAAATTAAAGTCTAGGAAGTCTTCATTATCTCAAAACATTAGGAAATGATCTTTAGAATTAATTCACTTAAACTAGGAACTACACATTCATGTAAAATAGTTTGAAATAAAAATAAAATTTGTGAACTGTATTTGTTTTCACCTAACAAAGGTAATTGAAATTGAAACTAGGAGACAATTTCTAAAATAAATCTAATTCCAGAAATTTCTAAAAACATTTCTACAATAAAATTATAAGATCATAATTTCATAATTTCATAATTATCACAAAGAGCTCCTTCTAGTAAAATTTCTAGAGTATTCCATTTATTTCCTAAGAGAAAGTCAAAGCATTTTCTCTTAAATACATTTAATGTCATCAAACGTTTTGGTATTTTCTTCCTCTAAAACTGACTGGTATAAATCTCTTACTTAAAGCCTCTTGTATCAATGGATTTAAGTATGATTCTAGTAGTTGTCCAACATTAGTTTTGTTAATTTCGTGAAATCATATATATAACATTTGCTATTTCAGTTTACAATTGAGTTGCATTGTTTGATGCTTACTAAAAAATCAAAGAATGACTTAATAGGGTAATATTTATAAGAAAGGGACTAAATTTAAAAGCGGTCAGTTGGCTAGTAAATATTTTTGTACTCCAATGACTTCTCCACTCTTATGTAATCTTAAGAGCTCTAGGGGCTTGAATAATAACTATTTTGATCATTGCACATATTTTTCCATAGTTCCTCCTTTATATAATCATAAATCTTTATTTCACCACATGAAAAGGGAAAGAAGGGGAAATATGTATTTCCAAAGTTACAAAAACTAATATACAGAAAAAATACCTAATTGGAAAAAATCCTGTAAAATAGAACTAGACAGATAAATCCTTAAAAATATTTTTATTTTAAATTTCAAACTTAACAATTGATTAATATGTAACTGCCCTAAACACTATCATTGAAAACTCCAGCTAAGATAAAGTCAAATTCTAGCACAACTTTTATTTAAATAACATCATTTTGAAAGTTCCAATCAAATAACTAAAACCAGAAACAAAGTGAAGCAAATTCCCTGAAAATTGATAAAATTATTGATATTTAAAAATGATATAATTGTGTAAGCAGAAAAACTAAAAGAATCAGCTCAACTATTGAAATAATGAGGAAAATTCCTATATAGCAACAATAATCAGGTCGAAATATAGTGGGGAGATACTCTATTTTTAACAGCAACAACACAGATAAAATGTTAGGATATTTAGCCAAATAATGATCAGGGCTTATATGCAAAAAAGCACACAATTGGCTGAAGAACATAAAATATCAAATAAATGGAGACATGAAAAGGTTAATAGAAAGACTTAATAGTCAAGATATTAATAACCCTAAGGTTAATTTACATAAGTAACACAATCATAAATCCTTTCATGAGAAACCTCACAAAATAATTCTACCTTTTATCTGGAAGAATAAGCTGATAAAATAAGTCAGAAGAAGAAATGAAGAACAAGTTATGAGGGAAACCTACATTATAAGAAATAAAAATTATAGTTAGAACCACTGAAGTATTTGCTCAGGGAATGACAGATCATTGGAACAGAATGGAAACTCTAGAAACAAAATGTTTATACACAGTCACAATATGAGGCAACACGTAAATGATAACTGTGGCACATAAATTCATAAGGAAAGTACTGAGTTAACAATACATGATTCCAGACCTTTTTTTAGTTATAGAAGAATTTAACTATTATTTTCAAAATCAGAGCCGCCCGACAGGCAAGTTGAAATATGAATCTGATATTGGACATTAGGGAGAATTGTAAAAGCACCATCTTTGAAAGTCATTCATGGTTGAAATTGTAGGAGGGCACAGAAAGAATGAGGAAGAATGGGTGTACAACTTTGAGGAATTACTATATTTATGGGCAGAGGAAGAAAAGGAGCCTGAGTCCTCCAGGTCCACAAAGCAAAAGACGGAAGCACTGTAAAAAAAAAAAAAAAATCCAGGCATCAGGGAGATTGAAACAAATACTAGATTTGATAACAAATGAGTCATTGGGGTTTTGTGAAAGAACAGAAAGCAGTTTCCAAACGGTAAAGGAGAAAATAGATGGTAAAGAAGTACATTCAAAGGTAAACTCTACATTTACGACATTTGGCTGTAAAACACAGGAGAGAGAAAAGATGACAAATGTTATGTATTTCGACAATCATGCTAGGCCCTTCCACGTGCAAATAATTTTTTAGCCTTTATTTTTGTTTTTAACATTTTTGAGCATTATTTGGGGGGGAAGGCATAAATAAATTCATGTATAATTGAATAATAAAATTCACCCCCTTTTAGTTACACCGTTCCATAAATCAGCAAAAATGCACAGTTTTGTATACACCTCTACAGTCAAGATACAGAATATTTTTATGACTCCAAAAGGTTTTCTCCTGATTCTTTGCACTAAGTCTCCACCCATATCCCAAACCCCTGACATACACTGGTCTTTTTTTCTGTCCCTGTAGCTTTGCTGTTTTCAGAGAGTAATATAAATGGAATCATGTAGTACAAAGCCTTTTGAGTCTGGCTTCTTTTACTTAGCATAATACCTTTAAGCTCTATCCACATTTAGAAGGTATCCTATTTATTTCTCAGCACTCTTCCATTTTATGGCTGTACCACAATTTCACCATCATGAAATTCAGTCCTCACAACTATTTAATGAGATGCTGTCATCTTCACTTTACTGATGACAGCACTGTGGATGCAAGAGTTCCCGATCTTCCTGAAAGTCCTGGCTAATAAAAACTAGAGCTGGGCTTGTCAATCTGAAATCCCAAGGACGGCATGTACTTCAGAAATGAAAAAGTGATTTTAAAAAAAGGAAGAGGGAGAAGGAAGGATTACAGATCTAGATGTTGGGAGAGATGATTTTTAGAAATTGTATTAACAAGTTGTCTCTCATTGAAAATCAGATAAAATGTTTGTTTTTAATACAACGAACTTGTGCTTTTTTGAGTTTTAGGTCTCTCCCACCCCCTTTTATGCATTTCACTATTTTAAAAGATAATATATGAATTTCAGGGAACTTGATCCACTTTGCACCCCTGGAACATTTTAAAGATCCTTAAGCAAATTGAACTTCTGATTTGGATCTGTTCCTGGGGGACATTTGCCACAGCCACATGCTTCCATCAAATGTACAGTACATGATCAGAAGGAGTCATACTATAGATAGAAAAAGGACAAACTGCATTTGAATCTGTTCATTTCTAAATTTAACGGTTCATTTTTGTGTTTATGTAGAGCAGCATCAAAGCTCTGCTTTGCCAATACTGTATTTTATTTAATTCTTAGATTTATACTAATTCATCCATTGCTGACTTTTGAATAACTCATCTCCTTACAGGAGTGATTTTTGTGCATATATAGAAAACAAGTTGGTCAGAACTCCTGCTGCCTTTAGTGCCGCGGCAAGTCCCTCCCCCTTTTCTTGAAGATAATAAAGGCACCCCACAAGGGCCACCACAAGGAATGTGTTTCACATCACAACACAGATGGCTTGTTTACACCATTTCCCCTTCTCATAGACATTTTTAGGGATGAATTCAAATTTTACTTTTTATTGCATTATATGTCTTATAATCCCAGTCTCGACAAAATCTTCTTTTGCCCTTGAAATAGAGTAAGAAAAGATTCTACCTCAATTCCTTTTAACATACAAAAATTAAAAGGAATTAGAAAAAATAGGTGTCCCCCTCCTAGCTGTTTGCAAACTTTTAAACAATTATTTACATAACCTCAAGGATTCTGTGTTCAGTGCTCACCTTGTTACTAAGAAAGCAAAGTCTAGAACCCTTTCTTGAATTTTGGATGACTTAACTCATTATATGATTTGGACATCTTCTTTGGCCCTGTATATAAATGTTTCAGGTCAGTCTTGTTGTTGTTGTTGTTGTTGTTTTGAAGCACAAAATTATTGATAAAGACAAGAACAATGCTTCTCAGATTTTATCACACTGTAGAATTGCCCAGGAGCTTTTAAAAAACAGTGATGCTTCCAGCCCATTATCACAATTTCTCAACTAATTGTTTTGGGGTGGAAATGCCCAAGCAGTTGAACTTTTTAAGTTTTATCAGGTGACTGAATGACCTGGGTTGAAAAACCTTGGCCTAGAATCTGCAATCAAACATTCAGTAGGATGCTAATAAAGGACTTTATTTGTTTTTTCCCTTGACATCCTTAAAAAATATATGCTTGCCATTTAAGGTTATAAGAGTGTATAGACGTGGGAAGGTTTCCATAGTGATGAGTATTTAGGGAGAAAGTGGCAGGTCTCCTATTGCATATCCAACAGGTTGGTGAGAGTGTTTTGTAACCTCTTATAAGAATATGGCCTTTATCTAGTTCCTGGAGCAGTTTTTATGCTAGTGCCTTACCCTGAAGGACATTCAGTAAACTCTTACTTCCAAAATTAAAGAGCCATCTGTTCTCCAATGCCAAAAAAACGCAGCAAAACAATGACACTTCCTGTACGCCAGTCTGTCTCACCCTCAGCACTATTCACATGCAGGCCAAAGCTTCTCTGTGAGGAAGGCTGCTTTGTGCACACAGGATGCTCAGCAACATCCCTGCCTCCTACCCACAAGATGCCGGCTGCAGTCCCTCCACTTGTAACAATCAGAAATGTCTCTAGACATTGCTAAATGCCTTCATAGAGCCAAAATTGCCCCCAGGAAGAACACTGTTTAAAGCATATAAGTGTAATTTTAAACCTCGATGAAAATATTTTGTCAGGGTCATTATTAGGGCACTGATATGTGCCCACATTGTTGTCATACTCACTTTTCTATTAAATACCTAGAGTACTAAATATCTGTTCTCAAAACTGAAGGAAAATGTTCTTGTCAAATTGGGCCATACAGTGTTTTGTAAGTATTATGATAAACTTTTAAAATTTCTGACATGAAGGAGACCCTGATCTTATCATAGTAGGATATACAGTCGCAAGGAAAACAGGAAATATAAGAAAAAAGAAATAGCAACACTCTGTGCTAGTATTAAAACCCAGCAAAGGTTTTGGCCTTCTAGCATCCTGGAATTATACACAAGTAAACAAAGGCTAAATTTGCCACATTCCTAGAAGATTCTATTGATTCAATTCTTTCTTCCTTTTTATGTCCCCTCAGACTTCCGTAACCTGTACCCTGCCTTATAGGTTTGGAAGACACTGTAAGAGCGGTAAAAGAAATTGTCTCGTTGCTGTAATTTTATACTTAAGTTGGGGATCATCTATCTTGTGAATTCTTGGCATTGTGCTTTTTTCTCCCCCAAAGTAGCTGTGGATAGTGGCTTGGCTGGAAAATTGAACCCCAGCAGCATTACTTGGAACTTGACATTTCTTGCCAGTGTATGTCAATCAACATGATAATTGCTGAAATTATATTAATCTTACAACAACTAGGAGAAAGGTAAGACAATATAATCTACTATAAACACATGAATTGAATAAAGAAACATTAAAAATGTTTAAGAACTGTGGGAAATATATGTGAATTCAAGCAGCTTTCATTCTGAATTCCTAGGACTGGTGGGTGGGGAGTTTCAAGTATTCCTTACGACTAAATTAAGAGCCTGTTGAAGTGTTCAGTAAGTTGGGAGTGCAGCAGCATATTCTGGAGTTCAATGAAGAAGCTGTTGATATCATTAAGGGTAAAGGACAGAAGAACACTTCACGGAAGATCTGGGAATTTACCTGTTTTTTGTAGAAAAGTTAAATCTTTTGTGATTTTAGAACGATGAGGAAGAAACTCCGGTGATGATTGAAGAGTAGACCATGTCCAGGGCAGAGGAGGGGAAAGCGAGAGAGAGTATAGAGGAAGCACTGGAGTGAACGGGGGCTTCAGAACAGTCTTCAGAAAGTCTTTTGTAGGTACATGGGCCAAAAATAGAAATCAGTGTTCATGCCTCATGAGATGAGGTTGGGAACTGTGTTCTGTGTGTGCAAGTATAATCATGTACTACCATTTTTATCTGATTAGGATAATTACAGGGTATGTCATTATTTTTCATAGAGTTAGTAGGAATGTTGCTTGGGATTCAGGATCCTGTCCAACAATGAGTACCCATTCTCTCTCTCACCCACACACACACAAACACAAACACACACACAAAATTGGCCTTATTTATCAAGTCCGAACTATAAAGCATCTTTCATTCCCTGGTAGCATAAAGAATTTTCTTCAAACCCTCTTGTATAAAAACAGACAATACAATAAAAGCTACATGTAAAATCACATGTACTATTCATTTCCAAAAAGGTATGAAAATAGACATGAAATTGCATCTCCTAGATGTTTACTACATATATATTATACAAATAAAATATGGAAAGGAAATGTAGCATTGTTATTTCATAATATATGAATTTAATACAAGTGATGAGCACATTTCCATTTTCATCTTTACATATATCTTAATTTTTCTTAATGAACATGTATCATTATTTAATCAAAAATACATACAGGTCGAGCATCCCAACCCCCCCAAATTAAATCTCAAATGCTCAAGATTTTTTGAGCACTAATATGACACTACAAGTGAAAAGTTCTATATATACTCACCTCATGTTATAGTCAAAACAGAGTCAAAACTTTGTGTCATGGTCAAAGCTTTAAAAAATATTGTATAAAGTTGCCTTCAGACTATGTGTATAAAATATATATGAAACACAAATGAATTTTATGTTTACACCTGGGTACCATCCCCAAGGTATCTTATTATGGATGTGCAAAATATGAAAAAATACTAAATCTGAACACTTCTGGTTCTAAACAGTTCAGATAAGGGATACTCAGCCTATATCAATATTAATGATATTAATGACCCAGGCACTATGCTACCTCTTTGTAATATTTTGTGATGATCATCTCAGTAAGTTTTAAAACAGTTATTTGTTTTAGGTAGAGCTTATGTTAGCCTCATAGCACAGGTAAGGAAAATGAAGATTAGAAAAGTTAACAATATTCCAATTGATACATTTTAGTAGTAGAAAATCTAAGGCTTCACCTAATCATTGTAACTCAAGAGACTGTACTTTTAACCTTGGAAACCATTGAGTCCCTTAATAAAAATAAGATAATGGAAATTTGAGAATACATAGTTAAACCTCATATTAGTACATAAACTCCTAGAAAAATTCTAATGCTCTCCCCATTTTTCTACATTAATGCTAAATTTTATTTTTATTAAACCCAAGGGGAATTTCACCTATTAGCTATGTGATTTTATGTTCTTTGTAAGTCCTTTCATCATCATTTTGGGGATGCGTATACCCCATATAGAATTTATAAGATTCTGTTCCTTTCTAAAAGTTAAAATCAATATGCATTTGTTATTATTATAATCTATTTTATTCACAGGCTGTGAACACAAAGGGTGGAATGACACTTCTGTGTAGTGACTACATGCTCTAAGAATATTGGTTATTCTCAGTTGGTTTTCTACTGTTAAACCACTTATTCATTAGCATAAATGTCGCTTTTTATGAATTTCGGGAATACAATTTACCATGTAACTAACTCAAAACTAATAATAAAGCTAAAAGCTATATATTTACTTTCAAGCATCACATTTTAAGGAAAAGTATACTATTTTTTTATTTTATAAAAATAACCCAAATGTTTTCTATTCACTTACAGTGTTTTCCCAGAGTGAAATCTGACTCATATTTTACATGTAGTAAGATTTCTAGGACAGTCTTTATTTAAACAATTAAAACTCTGTGGCACAAGAAAGACTGTGTTCAGTGTGGCAGACACAGAAGCAAGATGTGTTATAATTCCAATTTGAGTCATTTATTATATATCACAGGGGTATAACAAAAATTTTGAGGATCACATGCTATGCACTAGACCATTTAATCAACCTAATTGAGGTTAAAATCAAATGTAATTTAAGATTATAGAGAAGCCTTTCATATCTCTAATAGCTAATCACTCAGTAAAGAAAATTTTTTTAATTGTTTGTACACACAATACTGGCTAAAAGATAGTTTGACAAAAGCAAATCTAAAACCAACATAAATGTGTATGCATATTTATTATATACAGGGTGCACATAAAGTTCATATGCAATTTACTATTTAGTAAAACTAGTTTTACTATGTTAAACTATTTTAAATTGTGCACAAACTTTAAGTCCACCCTGTATGTGTATATGTACCTATATATGTGAAACAAATTTGCACAAAGGATAAAATAGCTAAATATTTTTATAATTTTGATGTTTGTATCTAATGCCTCTCATTGGTATAGGACAGAAAAGCTAATAAAAGTCAGAATATGCAGCAAGTGAAAGGTCATGTAGGTTTTCATATTTTCAGTGTCATGAAAGTTTAGCTCTGTTAATTATCAAATATAGAATATCTTATCTGCTATGTCTTGTGTGATTTTAGCTGTGACTAGAAAACAGATTCAACTTGTGGGTTAGAGTTGATGATATTAATGGACAAGAGTATCTGTTGTCATGAACTTTATGCACACCTTGTATTATTATCTTATGTTTTATTAACATTTTAAAAAGTTGGTTATGACCAATTTAACTGATTTTAAAACCCATGATAGTATACCACCATGGTTTGAAACATACCAAACTTCTTTGTTTAAAGTAACCACTTTTCCAGTAATCAAAGATTTCTATGAGCTG
Source organism: Loris lydekkerianus (assembly GCA_963574355.1). NCBI lineage: Eukaryota > Metazoa > Chordata > Mammalia > Primates > Lorisidae > Loris > Loris lydekkerianus. The sequence goes on from CAUYPK010143997.1 coordinate 11,209, forward strand.
TAAAACTTCTTGGCAGATTTGGATTCATATTCATCAAATACATCTGCATGGTCAGCTCACGTTTAACTTTTTATCTTTGACCTATTACATTGACTGAGATAACTACAGTGTTTTTCTACTACCTACTTAAAAAAAACATAATCTTATACATGAACATTTACATATTTGTTTGGGATATAGATTTATTTTATCTATTTATCTAATTAAGCAAATAGAAAAAAATGAACTTTGAAAATTTAGATTCCTTTTCTTTACAGTTAATGACAACATCTTGATCTGTCTTTAATCAAATGTTTTGGGGGTTTTTTGCATACATGACAAAATCTCTGGCTGGGATTTTCTACACACATGAAGTTGTTCTAGAAATCAGATCTCAGTTTGAAGCTCATGACTTTTAATTTCGTCAGTGACCCTCAGTCAGCGGTTCTCAACCTGTGGGTCGTGACCCCTTTTCAACAAAGGAAATACATTGCAGCATTAGGAAGGTTGAGAATCACTGCCCTAGGTGATTGAACCTTCCCATTCTTTTGTCCTTGTATGTTCATGCAGACCTCAACTGATGTTTTAAAAATAATCTATCAAAATGCTTTAATTCAGGATTTTTCTCTATTGATGAAATACACTCAGTCTCTCCAGTGGAAGTTATTTATATTTTATTTGTAAAGGCATTTACAAATGCTACTATCTTTTTTTAAAGGAAAATATTAGACATTAACACTAACCAATTCCAAAATACACTTTTATTTGTGTGTGATATTTGAACTTAAAATATTAAAAGTGAATTTTCAGATGGGTAGTATAATTTAAAGAAAATGAAAATGGAAGAATATCACCAACAGCTTGTGTTTAACTTAAAATTGTGCAAGGTTTGCTTGGAGAGCTTCTTAAAGATATTAATTACTGGGTGCTTATCATCAGGGTCAGGCCCATCAAAGATAGCAGAAAATTTATTTAAAAAAAAGTAAGCCTGGGTGGCACCTGTGGCTCAAAGGAGTAGGGTGCCGGCCCCATATGCCGGAGGTGGCAGGTTCAAACCCAGCCTCAGCCAGAAACTGCAAAAAAAAAAAAAAAAGTAAGCCTGTCAAATTGAAATTGGTTGGAAGCCAGCTCTGTCCTCCTGGTGTAAAGTCAAATGGGGTTACTGAGAAGCAGCATCTTGGTTGCTATGACCAGTGCAGTTTTAACCAGTAAACTTAAGGCAGAGACTGAATCAAATATTCTTCTACCTGCCCCTTTGTGTTGATTTTTGTGCTTTGTTGAAAGTTTTAATACATGAGTGTGAACTCAAAAAATAGTAAATTATAGACTGTGTTCTTAGATACCTCCTTTATCTAACACATAAAGTCCATTTAAATTTAATTTATAATTATCTTAGTAAAATATGTTTCTAATCCACTTTCATTCCTCTTATTAGGAAGATTTCAAATTATTTCTGATTGGTTAATAATGCTGAGAATAAAGTATTGATTTAATTTTATATTTCCAGTTACTGTCATAACTTGTGTTCACTGCTTTAGCTATTAATTCTGTGTGGATCTAATTTCTTAAAAGAGTAGAAATAACTAGCCTTAAAATCAACCGTAAGACGATAACTATTTCTTTGATAGAATTTTGATTTGAAACACACTCTTAAGCAAGATATCTTAATTTCTAATAGTAAAATCTATATCAAATGAACGGAGCTTTACTCCCTCAATACCTAACCTTTAAGAACATTATTTAGTGCTTGCTTTTAGGCAAACAAATTTTAGCCTTTTGTTATTTTGACATGAAGTTCTCATAACTGTAAATCAAGAAATTTGTATAGGTGAGGAACAGAGCCAATTTCCAACATTGTGAATATTATTAGCAAGAAATTTTGGTGGAAAGAAATAAACAGATCCAAAGCTACTGAGTTTCATTTAGAAGACAGAACTATTCCATAGAGTGTTGTCTTTCAAGTAAATTCCTGACAATATATATCCATTTGTAACTGTGACAAATAACAGTGTCTATTTCTAATTTGAGTATTGTGAGGAGGATGGTAATGATTATGATGATTTTTTATCCATTTTATTTCTGCCATAAGACCATTCTTAGGTCTCTATGTATCTCTACAAAATGCTGTGTTCTTTGCAAAGGGAAAACCAAAATTGCTTTATTAAGTGACCCTTAAAAAATTTCTCCAAATCCCCATTTGGTTTGGATTTCCCTTAATCTATTCTGGGATGGGAATATAGCAGAGAAGAGCATATGGTCCTAATAGATATTCAGACCAGATGTTAGCTGTCTAACGTGTATCCTATTCCTTAATGTCTGAGCAGAGGAGCCTGTAAGAGACGATGTTGAAGTCGTTAACTAGAGACCTTGGTCATTCCATTATTCTCACCAGTTTACAAAATTTAAAAGTTCCAGATTGCAGTACCTCCAGTTCTGTCACTTTGAATTTCTGGACAATGTTAACAGCATTTAACTTGTTGCACATACACCTGAAGGGGGAAAGAGAAAACACATTTGATATCAGAGCCCAGGCCCATATTAGAAACAGGAGGTCTCAGGACCGGGGTCAGTCTTTAGCCACATCTCTGTTGTCTAGCAACAAACGCATTGCACCTCCTCGGGGAGGTGGGCCTCCTCTTATTCTGCACTCAGGCATATCCCAGAGCCATTGTCTTAATTACTGTGACCTAACACAGATCCTGCTACCCAATAGGAGCACAACACATACTCATTCAATAAATGAATTGAAGCAATTTGCACTAGCATTTTTTGGAGACCAGTGCTCTGAACGGCATCAGACAGCTTGAGTTTGAGTTAAGTAACCTTAACTAAAAAGTTATATTACATGTACTCCTTGAAATTATTAAAATCAGTTGTAGTTTTTGTTATTGGTTTAATTATATCTCCTTTTGTTTCTTTAAGTGGTAAGGCACACTCTTACTGCAGAGAAAATAGCTTCATTTAACACACAAGACAACATTAAAAGAGAAATAGTTTTTACTATGTTTACTATATAGTAAAGTGCCCTTTAAAAGAAGTCACAAGAAGTTATCTATACCAGGAAGCAACAGAGAGGGGGAATAACAAGATTTGATAACCAAATATTAGATCTGTAGATTAGGAGTGTAAATGATCTTTCTTTTCAGTTGTTGAACACTACACACACACACACACACACCAAAAAAAATCATGAGCATGAAATGAAACATTTTACACATGGGTAATTATGAATAGAGACACAAATATGGTACAGAATTGAAAGCCTTCTCTTTCTGCAGAGAGAAAAGACAACATTGCCCTTTATAGGCCAATTGGAAAGACTTTTTAATGAGAAGTATGGTTTGGAGGATAAATACTGTATGTTATTGTTTTAATCCTTAAAATCTGTTTTTACTAATTGATAATCACTGGCAAGTAAGGACGTTAGTGATAAATTTAGTTATGATGCTTCCCTCTTCATTTGCAATGAAAATCTGGGTTTAAAAAAAACACAATTTTTAATCAACAGGAGCTTGAAATAGAGAATCAAGGTCATGCACTGCCTTTCATTTTATCTATAATTCTAAAGTCGAAAGCGCTGGCATTGTCACAAGAGCTCACACAAGCTCTTAAATGATGGCCTTTCTTCTAATCACAAAAGGTTTTAGGGCCTTGTCTTAGGTTCAATAAGATAAAAGAAGAAAAAAGTACCAGACCAGTCATCCTGGAGGTAATCAGCAGAAACTGGCTATGGTTTTACTGAGGAAACTCTCTGGGGATTCAGCCTTGACCGGAACCTGGAGGGTCCCGCTTGGAAACTTCAGTAAGCAAGGTAATTCCATCTCTCCAAAAAGAGGGAAGCACAGCAAAGATCCTGGCATTGCAAACATCCTACTCAGACTAGCTCTGCTGGGCTAAAGGACTGTGAGCATCTTGCATCTCTCTAGTTAGAGTAAAAATCCCTGAGGAGGCTTCAGAGTGGCTGAGTTTAGTTACGTCTCTGCTCTAGTACTAGGTCCTCCCTATCCGAGAGTGGGGAGAAAAATATGGACCTGGCTCACTTGGCTTTCTTAGTGCGATGCCAAAATCTGGAATTACCTTCTTACCAAAACTACACATAATGGGTGACAGATAATTTTCTGAGCAGCTAGAGTGCCATAAGGAACAGGATAGGATGCTGGCAACCTAACACCCAACAGTGTCCAAGACCAAAATAAAGCACTTCTCATCCAACATGGTATACCTCTAGTCACAGGAAAAGAAACTGGTATCTATGGTAGTACTTCCACAGCCCATACAGATCACGGGGCCTCAGAAAGATGAGCATGAGAGAGGAAGGAGAGGTGTCAGGTATTGGTCACTTCCCTTGAAAGATGACATTACAGTAGGAGGGTGGTGTAGCACATGCATTCACTCCAATTAGATGGATTCTATCAATTTGCCCATTTTAAAGATAAGAAAACAGAAGCACAAGAAAATTAAATAAGTGAACAAATATTAAAAGGAGGAAATGGAAGGGTGAATTTGGGGTGCCAGACTATAGCCCATGCTCTTCCCACACCAAGTATGTGCCTATATCAGAGTCAGGGCTCTGCCCTGCATGCTGCAATTGCCACTTTGTAATGAGCGTCGCAGGTACCTGGTCTGCACAAAGGGATGTCTGGAGGGAAGAAAGAATAACCAGAGGGAACTTGGCAGGAGTGGAGGAAGATGTCTGTAATTTTGTCCTCCAGCCAGTCATGAAGGATGCTTACTTTATGCTGCGGAGTCTGAGTTCTTTCCAGTAAGGGATAGGGGAGTGGAAAAAAATTCAAAAGAGAGAAATATACAATTAGATTTTTCTTTACATCCTACTCTCATGGCCTTGTAAAGAGGAATTAGATGATGGCAAAGCTAGCAACAATGAACGTGGAAATGGAGCGTAGATGAAATGAGAAATTTAAATGAGTTTAGGGAGAACGATGACCAATAGCATTTGGCTATATGTGGGGAAGAAAAGAAGATTTCCAGATTTCTGGCTTAGGTGCCTGCATAGATCATTGCCTTAGATCAGTGGTTCTCGTACTCTAGCAGCAACAGAATCACCTGGGGGCTTGTCAAAACACAGATTGCAAGGCCCTTTCCGAGTTGCTGATAGAGTAGGTCTGGAATACGGCCCTAGAATTTGCATTTACAAGTTCCCTGGTGCTGCTGATACATCATTTAAAAGCCTATGAAGCAGGATTTATTATTAGCTCCATGTTATAGAAGAGAAAAATCAACATTTAAGAGATAGATATTAATTAATTTGTCTAACATCATACAACAGTTTCATTCCAATATCTATGCACATAAACACTACACACACCGTCTCCCAGCATATGGGAGATAAGAGATGCAAGGAATATAAATTAGAATTTGGGTGGGAGAATAGGAAGTAGACCAAGGTAGTAGGAATATTGGAAAAATAATGAGTTTAATTATGGTGAGTTTGAGACCTGTAGATGTTTGAAAATATGTATATACAGAAGGCTAGTTTAGAAAGATAGATTTAAATGTAATTTCTACATAAATAATAAATGTAGACATAACAGTATAGAAGATCATTTTGCAGTGAAATTATGAGACAGTGTCTGATTATGGAGACATAGGGAATATTGTTTTTAAAGGGAAAGTCAGGGAAGCTCATAAAAGAAACTAAGGAATAAACATGGAATGCATGATATTCAGAAATTCAAAGTCTGAGAGACTTTTAAGATGAAATTATGCATTGACAGTGCTAAATGCTGCACAGAGGGTCGTGTAGAACCATTTGACTCCATCACTACCCGTCCCTCTGAGGGCAAGGTCTGCTGTCACACCTAATTGGGTTGGAGCCTCTCTTCTTCCTTCTCTGGACTGATTGCTAAATCTTCCGGCATTCTCATATCCTGGTTTAAGGAGAACACCCATGAAAGCATCCCCTTTGACATCAAAAGTCATTAGAATTACTTACAGAATAAGAAAAAGGTGTGGGTTTTTTTTAACCTTTTACTGTGAAAAATTTAAAGTCCTAGATGATAGAACAACGGGTCTCACGGTACGCTGAAAACAAGGACACTCTGGGCCCAGCCACATGTGTTCTAACAAGCCCTGGGCAGGATTCTGATGCTCCATAACATTGGCGAACACTTGTTTAGAACAGCTGGAATGTCATTTGGCAGTAACTTGGATTGGGAGGCCAAAGCAGACCCTGCCGAGTTCTGGAAGAGATCCCTGAAAAGAAAAAACAGCATCTCATCCCCATTCCCTCCCGTAAGTCCTATACTTTATTATGAGATATGACATAATAGTAAAGGAGGTGATAAAATTGAGAAGGGATTTGGGAATATTTTGTAGTATGGAAACAGGAGCTTATTGATTTGGCACATTTTCATTTAAAACCTGCTAAGTGCTAACCAATAAGGAAACAGTTAAACAAGTTAGCCATTGTATCTGCTCAGACAGGTTATGCTAAGGACATGGCATCATCTTCCCTGTGAACATCAGGCAACTGATTTACAAGAAAGATGGATCTAACTCTTCACTAAATTTCTCTGGAAACACAAATCATGGCATTTCATAAATGAAAAATGTTCTGTGAAATCCAAAGTTCTTTCCTTTCCCTTTCAGGCAAAGTTTATTTGCCTTTCAGACAGTGTTACCAACTTTTTCCAAATTTTCTCTGTGTGTACATGTATGTGTTTATACATCTGTACTTACAGCTTATGCGTGTACCTACAGTCGCATATTTCAAAATACTTGTCTTTTATATTATAACATTCCTTGATCTGAGACTATACGCATGTTCTTATTAAAGGCACAGTAACGTGGCTGGGTACAGTGGCTCACACCTGTAGTCCTAGCACTCTGGGAGGCCAAGGCAAATGGATTACTTGGGCTCATGGGCTGGAGAACAGCCTGAGCAAAAGCGAGACCCCATCTCTAGAAAACAGCCAGGTGTCATTGCTGGCGCCTGTAGTTCCCTACTGGGGAGGTTGAGGCAAGAGGATTGTTTGAGCCCAGGAGTTTGAGGTTGCTGTGAGCTATGACACCATATCACTTTACCAAATGTGACAAAATGGGACTCTGTCTCAAATAAATAAATAAATAAATAAATAAATAAATAAATAAATAAATAAATAAATAAAATAAAATAAAGGCACAGTAACGTTAGGCACAATCAATCTACATTCCCATCTACTGACTGTCCAACCTACTAAATAGATCATTATGAATTTAGGTAAAGCCCCAATGGAGACTCTCTCAGATTGCATTCCTGATTGTTTTCCTTGGGGATAACTATTATTTTTTGCTTATCAGTCCATGGATTGATTTATTACTTGTTCTTAAACAATATATAATTGTGTGTGCTTTCAAATATAAATGGAAAGAATTATAGCATATTCTGTAACTTGATTTTCCATTATTTGTTAAGGTTATTTGTGAGATTCATCCATGTAGTAGATGGGGATTGATTCAGTTTATTCATCTTTTACTACTCTATGGAACTCTGCATGATATCAAAATTTATGTCCATTTCTAATTGATTGACATTGAAATTGTTTCCAATGATTCCCTAATATAAACATTGCATATTTGTATGTGATTGTACATTTCTCCTTTGCAAGGGTGGGTGAATTTCTCTAGGTTATAGCCTAGGGGTGGAATTGCTTAGCTTGTGGTACAAGCATCCTTACAAATTATTGCCAAATTTCTCTCCAAAGTGAATTTTCCATTCACACAAGCACAACATAAGATTCTGTCACTCCTCATCCTCAACCCTGTCTGGTATTGTCATGCATTTTAATATGGGTGAATATGACAGACAGGAAAGAGTTTCTTACTATGGGATTAATTATATTTCTTCGAGTCTAATGAAATCAAAAATATTTTTATATCTTTATTGTTTTCTTTTGTGCAAATTCATAGCTTTTTTATTGGATTGCTCCTTTTTTCTCTTTTATTCCTTCCTTCCTTTGTTAACTATGTTGTTTCCAGGCGTCTTTCGTCAATATTGTATCCTTTACAGTGATATGTGTTATGTATCTTCCCCCAGATTGTGGATCTTTTTTTCCCACTTTTTAACATTATTTTTAAGTGAACATTTTTTAAACATTTTGATATATTCAAATCTATCAATCTTCTAATTTTGAGCTTGAGCTTTTTTTGTGTTGTTTAGGAAATAGTACCATGTGGATACAAATATATTCTTTTTACATTTAGAGTTTGTTTTTTCATTTTTAGGTCTTCAATTCAGCTGAATTTATTCTTGTTTCATGATATTATATAGGGGTTCCATTATATTTTTTCAGACAAGGATGACTAATTGTTTCAGAACTATTTAGCCAATGGTTCACGTTTTCCCACTGATCAGTGCCATCTTTGCCTTACATTGTTTTCACATGTGTGATTATGTTCTTGGTTTCTTTATTCTAATTCTTCATATCTTTGCAAACACCATATTGTCTGAATTACAACTTTATACTAAGTCTTGATATCCAATGAATTATTATCTTTTTCCTCTAGCAGTATTTTGTCATTTGTTGTTTCTTCTTTCCTATGAAGTTTAGAATTCTATTAGAATATAAAAAGTTATTGAATTTGTAGATAATTTGAGATAATTAGAATATTTTAAGCTAATTTTTTTAACAGAATTTTATATTTTTCCTAAAAATGGTGCACATATTTGCTAGATTTACTTCTAAAATATTGTAGTTTTAAAAATTCTACTTTAATATTCTACATGTAGCCAAATGACATTCATCAACTTTGGCTTTTGTTGTAGAAGAATGCCCTTAGTTTTATAAACAAATGCATTTACAATAGTCCTAATTCTTTTATTCTTTTTTAATTAATTACTTTAGAGGCATGTTTTCACCATGCTGTCCAGGCTGGTCTTCTGGTATTGAACTCATAGCCTCTGGTAATCCTCTAACCTTAGCCTCCTAGGCAGCTGGGACTACAGACATGAACCACAGCACAGGGCTTGAATTCTCTAATTAATTATAAACATGTGTTGATAATTTTACCTAGCAATTTTAAGTTTCAAAATCAATGCAAAACATAATGGAATAGAATGCCAAGTCCAAAGAAAATTTGTAAATTCCATCTTCATCCACCACTGTCATGTTTTTATTAGTAGTAATAGTATTTTTAGAAAGATGGAGTTTTAAATTTATAAAACTGACTAATCAACCAAAAATTTATCTTAATTCATTCAAGTTTTGGTAAATGTGGTGTCAAATGCTTTACTTGAATTGTAATATACATATCATGTCTCTTTCCCTCTTTTGTCTCCATTATATCAAGAAAATGCAGTTCTCAAACTTTAGTGACACAATTGCTTCTAGACAATTGTCCACTACGCTTTACTTAGCAGACTATTAAAGAATTTTGGTTTTGCCACTGAGGCAATATAGTCTCAATGAGGGAGAAGAATATAGTATAAGAAGCTTGACGTACATGGTGAGGCTCTAAAATACTGTTATGAGGCATGAGGAGACAGCCTAATACTGAGGTCCCTAAAAGATGACTTGGAGGCAGTACTTTCAATCTGCCACTGGTGTGTCAGAGCAAAATATCTGTACTTCTCCTACTGTGTTAGTCCCACTATATTACTGTTATTTTCATATATTCACTTTTACCACTAGATTGGAAGATCTTCAGGGTCAGGGATATGATTTTTAAAGCTTTGATTCCACAATCTAATAAAACATCTTACATACAGCACAGTTTGAAAAGTATTTGATAAATTTATTTTTTGCTCCCACAGAGGGTTGCATGATGCTCTTTGAGTGGGCCATCTTTACCTCCAGGACAACTAATTAATGTTTTGTATTCATTATCAGTGCTAACGCAGCCTCGAAGCAACTCAGAATTGGATTAAATTGCCCATGTATATTCATTTGCTCAATATTTTTTTCACAGAGGTCAACTTCTCACAACAGCTTTGAGATTCAAAAAACAAGACCCATGATATTTCACTAGGCAGCCTCTCGTGAACTATCTTAGTTGCTGAAAGACTTCCCCTCCCGAGCTCCACATGGTCTGTGTAACACTGCTTCAGATTTCATGTTTCACATTAAGATTTGGTCCTTAAAGGTCATCCATCTATATTCCTTAAACTGCAGTGACTTTGGATTATTAAAGAGATACATACTCTTTAGAATTTTTATTTTTTAAAATGTTATTTTGAATCTCTTTTCTCTAAGCTTCTATTTTATTTATAAAATGGGGGTAATAAAATGTTTCAAATTTTTATGTTTGGATTTACATAAAGATTCAACTAAAGGTAGTATAGTAACAATGTTGAACTTTACTTGAGCCCTTTATTCCCAGAAAATAAGCAGGGGTAAAAAACACCCCACCAGTACCCTTCTGAGTTCCAGGCAATAGTAACCTCAGAAGACTGCAGTGCTTTTGTGTGGTTGGAGAAAACACCTCCTTCCACCTTTCTTCACTGATTTGGTGGAGATCTCTCTCTCCCCTCAGGAGTCCCGTGAGACTCAAGGATGATTCTCCTTTCTACTTGTTTCTATAAAACCCCAAATCCCCATCCTTTTCTTTGCTATGTATCTCATTAATGAATGTTCTCCCTAAAGCTCCACTGTCATACTTTAATGATCTTGAAAAAATAATACTTCATTTTATATGGAAAAAACCTCAAATAGCCAAGACATTACTCAGAAATAAAAACAAAGCAGAAGGAATCATGCTACCAGATCTCAGACTATAGAATTAATTGATAGTGATCAAAATAGCATGGTACTGGCACAAAAACAAGAGAGGTAGATGTATGGAGCAGAATAAAGAAGCAAGAGATGAACCCAGCTACTTACTGTTATTTGATCTTTGACAAGCCAATTAAAAACATTTGATGGTAGACTTTTAATGAAAGTGCACTTGTTTTACCAAGGGCAACTCATCAAACATCTGTAATACTCATTGATTTTTACAGATAGTTTATTCTACTTGTACATGGAGTCTGGTATATGGGACACAGGAAGAAAGGGGAAAAAAATTACCTGGGTTTGGCCCTTTCATAAGGTAGGGATTAGAATTAGGTTTGCTCACCCGCAAATCATTGAAGGGTGAAAAACCTATACTTTGACTTACTGTGTTTTGGGGTATTTTTGCATACATGTTTATATACATTCTTCTATCATTTTTCTTTTGTTTCTTCCTAGGTTATTTAGCAAAGATTCTTTTCTAAAATTCATCTGGTCTCAGCCTCATAAAGGCAGAGAATAATTTCCCTAATGCTTGTTTCATAAAGAAAGTGAGAGCAGCAGTGTCAGCAGAAATAAAAATAAAAAAAAACTGCAGCCAAGATCCAATATACCCATCCATTGAACACCAAGAAATAAGATTTCTCATATGCCTCCTCAATATGTTTTGGATTTAGCACTTTCTTTCAATTCTCATGACCACAACCTCAGTTCAAAATCTCATCTTTTGCAATTCCGATCATTTCATTATCTCCTCCCTGGTCTTTGAGACTCCAAGACTTACCCTGCATTTTCCAATCAATTTACCATTCTCAGGAGTGATCTTCCTGAAAAATTCTTTTGCTCCCACCACAGCAAGCTTTAGCACCATTTTCTCGTTTAAAAACTTTCAACATTTTCTGAAGCCAGTATAACTCTGACACCAAAACCAGTCAAAGAAATCGCAAGAAACAAAAGGCATAGTATCTCTTACAAATATAGTTGCAAACATCAACCTCATTTAAAAGACATGAGCAAACTAAGTCCAACAACATATAAATAGGATTATGCACCACAAATAATATGTATTTATTCTAGCAATGTGAAGTTGCTTCAATATATGAAAAACAATCCACTCTGCATGTTAATAGAATAATGGACAAAAACCATAATATCATATCAGCAGATCCAACAACCTTCATGATAAAATCACTTAAACTAGGAATGGAAGAGAAATTCTGCAACCTGATACGTGACATACTAACCACTCAGCTAAAATCATACTTAGTGGTTAAAGACTGAATGCCTATCTCTAATACAGGAAAAAGACAGGGCTATGCACTCTCAATACTTGCATTCAATATTGTGTTGGAGGCTTTATCCCGGGAAACTAGGCAAAAATGGGAAATAAGAAGCATCTGATTGGAAAGGAAGAAGCAAACCTATATTTTTAGATGACAAGATCTTGTACAGAAAAAAATCATACAGAATCCACTAAAAAGCTATTAGAACCAACAAATGATTTGGACAATGTTGCAGGATACAAGATCAATATATAAAAATCCATTGTATATTTAAACACTAGCAATTAGCAACCTGAAAAATTCAGAAAGCCATTTTATGATGGTATCAAAAAAATACTTAGGGTTAAATTTAACAGAAGAGGTTAGACCTGCATACTGAAAACTGTAAAACATTATTGAAAGAAGTTAAAGAAAGACTATATCAATGTATAGATACTCTAAGGATTAGAGGATTTAGTATTATTATTATAAAATAGCAATATACATCCTAAACTCATCTACACAGACTCAACATATCTATAAAAATTCAGCTGCTCTTTATGCAAACATTGACAAAATGATCCTAAAATTCTTATCGAAATACAAGTAACAATTTTTAAAATGAGCAAAATTGGAGAACTAATACTTTCCAATTTCAAAGCTTCCTACAAAGCTGTGACAATCAAGACAATGTAGTGCTGAAATAAGGTGAGCTATATACATTGACGAAAAATAATTCAAATTCCGTAAATAGCCCCTTAAATTTATGGCCCTTCTACATTTAACAAAAACGTCAAGATAATTCAATAGGGAAAGAACAGTCTGCAACAGATGGTACTGAACAACTGGGTATCTAAATGCAAACGAATGGAATTGGTCCCCTACCTCATTTCATATACACAAATTTACTCAAAATGAATGAAAGAACTAAATGAAAAATCTAAAATTACTCTTAAAAGACACAAGTGCTCGTGAATTTGATTAGGCAATGATTTGTTAGATACGTAAAGTGATGAATTAAAAAACAGATAAATTGGACTTATCAAAATTAAAACCTTTTCTCTTTTAAAGAAAGAAAAAAATCAGTCCATGAAATAAGAGAAAATATTGGTAAATTCATATATCTGATAAGGGACTTAACTCCATCACATAATTCTTCCATCTCAATAATTAAAATATAGCACAAAGTAAAATGTTATGGACTGAACCATGTACCTCCCAAATTTATATGTTGAAGCTTTGACTTCCTATGTGACTTTTTGGGGAGATAGGAAGTATGAGGAGGTAATTAAGAATAAATGCGGTCATAAGAGTGGAGATCTAACCAAATATGGCTAGTGTCCTTACAACAAGAGTATTGAAATGCATGCACAGGAAAGATGCCAAGTGAGAGCTTAGCGAGAAGACAGTTATCTGCAAACCAAGGAGACAGGCCTCAGCTGAAGCCAAACCTGCCAACTCCTGCGTACTTCCAGCCTCTAGAACTGTGAGAAAATAAATTTCTGCAATTTAAGCTATCCAATCTGCACTGTATGTAGTACTGTGGTAGCCCTAGCAGACTAGTATACATGGATTTGAATAAACCTGTAAAGGACACACGAGTGACCAATAAGAACATAAGCTCATGAGCACTAAACATTAGGAAATGTAAATCACGACTACAACAAAATACCACTTCATACTCACTAGGATGGTTTAAATAAAAACGATAGACAATAAATAGTGGCAAGGTAAAATGATACAGCCACTTTGAAAATTCTGTGGCAGTTTCTCCAAAAAATTAAACATAAGGTTACCATACGAGGTGTCCATCAAGTTCATGTGCAATTTCTATTTTAAATTACACACGATCTTTATGGCCACCTTGTATATTCAAAAGAACTAAAAGCATATGCTCACATAAAACTTACACACAAATGTTCATAGAAGCAGTCTTCATAATAGATGAAAAGTATACAAGAAATAGTATAAAAGCCCAGTGACTGATAAATGGGCTAGGAAATGTAGTATGTCCATGGAGTAGAATGTCATTCAGCCATAAGAAAGAATGAAGCGCTGATACACCCTACAACATAGATGAGCCTTGCGTGAAAGCAGTCAGTCAAAAACACCACAGATTGTAAAGTTCCATTTACATAATATGTCACAAATATGCAAATCCATATAGGTGTAAGGGCTGGAGAGAGGGGTGAATGTTGAGTGATTATTAATGAGTACAGAGTACCATTCCGTGATAATAAAAATATTCTGAAAGTAGATTGTGGTGACCATTGCACAACTCTGTGAAAAAAGCAAAAATCAATGGATGATACACTAAAAGTTGAATTATCTATAAATCTCAATAAAGCTATCACTTTAAGAAATACCAAAAAATGAAAATTAAAACAATAAAAATAAATAAAAAATATAAAAATGATTTAGCATCTCCCCGTTGGCTAGAATTTAGCCCAAGCCCTTTAGTTGGCCCTCTATAATCTAACCTTGCTTAGCTTTCCAACCTTATTTATAACCACTTCAATAGCCTCATCTATTTTCTTTCATGGAAAGGTTTTCCCTTCTTTACCTTCTTGGAAATTCATACAGATTCCTTTATAGTCAGATCAAGGGTAAATTCCTCTGCAATCTTCCAATCAGCAGACCTGATTATTCTCTAATCCGTGCCCATGCCTTATGGTTTACATTTATTGGAGCACTTAGGTATTTTCTTAGGACTCTAGGAAATATTTCCTCTAGTGGTAAAATAAACATTGTTTTGTTTTGTTTTTGGTTAGGGCTGGGTTTGAACTTGCCACCTCCGGTATATGGGGAGGGCGCCCTACTCCTTTGAGCCACAGGCGCCGCCCTAAACACTGGTTTTTTTAAAAAAGCTTTCTTTAAAGTCTACTATTTAAAAAATCATGACATGTACAAAATTAAGTGAAATGTCATGGTGTTTGGCACTTGTTGAAACTGGGCTACCAATGACCGGTTGATATGCCTTACAAGAACAGAGAGGAGAGACTCTAATGGAAATACAAGAAATAAATTTGTTAGAGACTAAGTCATTTGATGAAAATATCATGGAGAAGGTGCATATGTCACCAAGCAGAGAGAATTACGTATAATCTGAGATATGCTTCAGAAAAGCTGAATAACTAAAATACAAAAAATGGGCAAATGACGTATCTTCAAAAACTTTGTTCTATCACTTTCTCTCTTAGTTCCTGCTAATGATTTTGAGTGTTACTTTATCGTGCCTATGTCCAAACAAATATTTACATTTAATACAAAATTTAATATATGTTTTTAGTGTTGTGTTATGCTTGTTGCATCTTTCAGTAAAAGGATGTACACCATGAAGGCTGAATTTGGGGTGTGGCAGTTAATAATGTAACATGAACTCATTGCTTTTTACATTTTTATATAATTTTGTTTTCCGATTTAGGTAAATGAAGAAATAACTCATATTAATATGTTTTTCAATTGACTTACATTAAATGAAAGTCTGTTAAGGTATAAATAATAATCTTTTTATTTTTTTCTTCTTATCTCTAATCTTTATTTTTTTTATTAAGTCATTTGCACATAGATCATGAATACATTTATCCCATTGTGGGATTCAATGTGTTGATTATTTATACAAATTGGAGTGCTTACATCGTACTAATTAACATAGCCTTTACCTCATTTACCCATTTACAGTGTTAAGACATTTGTGTTCTACACCTGATAGATCGAACTTATACTTGCCATATGCTCCATAGGTGTGGTCCCCCTATTAACCCTCCCTCTATCGACCCAGTCCCCTCTTTTCCCCTCCCCAATAATAGAGTCTTTATACATGGCTGGGCATATTAAGAATAAAGTATTGAGTAATTTTCTATAAGCAATCAAGATTAAGAATAGTCAGAAAATTTTTTTCTAGTGATTTTTTCACCAGTTTATACTCCAACCATCAAAAAGAAGAGATAAAAGGTGATCTCAATTGCCTTTTCTCTTCAAAAGTCATTATGGCAATGGGAATATAACAGAACCATGATAGGGGACATTGTAAAATCTGTATTTTAGGTGTAAAGATAGTTATACTCTATGAGGTCTGATAATAACAAGGTAAACACAGTGAGGATAACCTACATTTATATTGATCTTGCAAGTTGAAAAGTCACTTTCACATACATTCTCTCATTTCAGTCCCATTATAACCTTTGAAATAATGAAGTCAGGTATTATCCTCATCAATGAAAGAATCAAAGCCAGGGAAGTTGCATGAATTTTAGAAGATTAAAAAGTCACCTATAGAACAAGAACTGGAATTCAAGTTTCTTGATTCCTTTCCTGGATCTCTCTTTATTTCCCCATTCTTAAGCTCTAGAACCATGTAACATGGAATGGATGGCAAATCTGTTAAGAACTCAAGTACTGAAGATTGAGAGCTAGAGATTACATTCAGGTATAAGGTATAGACCCTGTGATCCCTGTGCTAGGTGCTAGGAACACGTGCTCTTGAGTTTCCTCATTCAACTTGATATGTGTTATAATGGAAGTGAGAAAGCCAAGTGACATGAAAAATGGAGGACATTGAAAGGGCAGTTAAGAAATCAAAGATAAGCCAACAGCATGGTCTCGGTAAGACTATCCTTCTGCAAGACAGAAAAAGGCAAAGCATCTAACACAAAAACCCTTTGTGGAAGGACAGTTTCCATTCTTGATCTTCCACTACAAAAAATAACTATAAACCATAAAATATACTGATGCCCTGCCTACTAACAAATTACAACTTTATTTTCCTATTATTAAACCTGCTTCTTTTTGGTCCAAACTCCCCCTTCTTGCACTAATGAATTTTACATGTAGAAGATTGCCACCTATTCTGTGAGGTATCTGAAAATCACTTTTTTTAACTTACTGTTTTAAGTTTAAAGGGCATTCTTTTAGTCTGGTAGGATTGCTATAACAAAATATCTCAGACTGGGTGGCTTAAACGACAAATTTATTTTCTCACAGTTCTAGAGACTGAAATCCATGATCAAGGTGCCAGCAAATTCAGTTTCTGGTGACAGCTCTTTTCCTGGCTAAAAGACAGCTGGCTTCCTGCTGTCCTCAGACAGCTTTTCCTTGGTGTGTTGCACTAAGAGTGAGAAAGAAAAAGCATGAGAGAGAGTAAGAGGACACTGGTGTCTCTCCTTGTGAAGTCACTAATTCTATTGCATCCACGCCTCCCGCTGTTGACCTCTTTTAACCTAAATTACTTCCTTGGAGGCCTTGTTGCCAAATACTGCCATATCGTAGGGGGTCAGCAATTCAAGATGTGAATTTTAAGAGGAACAAAATTTCAGTCCATAACACATACTTCATATTAAAATATTAAATTTGGGGAAGAAAGCATATGTCCACCTACTTCTGCTCGTCCAATTTTAAAGCCTTTGAACTTATTTCAGACTTGATCTTTCCAAGCTGGTGCTAAGATTTATCATCCCCCAAAATCCTTGTGATCAATTTAGCATCCTTTCTCTAGAATGCTTTTCTCTACTAGAATGCATTTCTAGAATGCTTTTCTCTACTGCCTTTTTAAAAGTCGATTTTGTTGAGATATAATTTACCTATAACAAAATACATCTTTTTTTTTTTCCTACTGAAAACATTTTTATTGGCCTTTTGAATAGAAATGGGAATTTATTTGCCAGGAAGGATGATCCCATCACACTTCTGCTGGAATCAGCAGGTAGCCTCGTCTTTGCTGATTCTGTGTTTGGCCCCCAGGCAGTTTGTCCTTGGCTTCTTGTCTGCAATGCTGAAAAGTGGCCTAACCAGCGCCACACAGAAGTCCAGGCCTCAGATACCAATGCTTGGGTCATACATGATACTCAGATCAATGTGCTCCTGGATAGTAAGGCCAAAGGTCCCAGTATCTGAGAAGTTACATCTTCTTAATTCATACCCTCACACTTTTTGACCTTTCTCCTGGATTTCTTCTGCCTCAGTCCCTCTGACTGTGCAGTGGACCACAATCTTCTCATTTTTCCCTGTGCTAAAGGATCCGACAATGTATCTAACTTTGGAAAACACAAGGGTCTGGCCTGCGAGGTGTTCCAACACCTTGGCTGCTCATGTCAGTCTGTCTCCACCCTCCTCCACACATGTTGAGACAGAGCTTGCGGACGCAAAGTTCCCGTATGGGGCTCTCCTTTCTCCTTGATCCTGCACCATGATTGGAGACAAGAAGAGAGCATACAACTCCAGACCCAGGTACTTAAGAGCCAGGAGGTGGGCTCTTTTACCCAGACTTACCAGCAAGATAAAATGCATCTATTTTAAGTGTGCAGTTTCATCAATGTTGCCAAATGTATACAACTGTATAACTGTCATCACTATCAAGAAATTGAATATTTTCCTTACCCTAAAACATCCCTTGCCATTAATCACATCTGTGGTGCCACTGATTGCTTTCTTTCAAAGAGTTGCCTACCTTATGTTATCTCAAGAATTAAACAATACAGTGTGCATTTTTTTGTGCCCAGCCTCTTTCATGCAGCCTGTTTTTGAGATTGACCCACATTACTGACCCACATTATATCAGTAGCACCATCCATTTCACTACTACAAACTAGTGTTTCATTTTGTATATATGTGTGTTCATTTGTATCACAATTTGCTTATCTATTGACATTTTGATAAATTTTGGGGTTGTTTCCAGGTTTGGAATGAAGCTGCCATGAATATTTGTGTATAAATCTTGTGTGAACATATGCCTTAAGTCTCTTGAGTAAATATCTAGGGGTAGAATTGTTCAGTTGCATTGCAAGTGTATCTATAACTTTACAAGAAACTAGAAAACTGTTTTTGCAAATTGGTTGTAGCATTTTACATCCCCACCAATACATATGAATGTTCCAATTGCTACATTCTCCACAGCACTTGGTACTGTCACTGTTTTAGAATTTTTGGCTATGCCAGTATATATATAGTGGTTTTTATTTGAATTTCCCTGGTGGCAAATGATATTAAACATTTTCACATACTTCTTGGCCACCACACATCTTCTTTTGTGAAGTATCTGCACAATTCATTTTTAATATGTGTACAGAGGGTGCCAAAAATGTATACACATTTCAGGAAAGGACAAAAACTATATTAAAGTTGTACTACTCAATATATGCCAACAATACAAAAGATGATTACAACCCACAGTGAGCATCTCTTGCAATTGAAGAAGTCAAACAGGACTTGAATGTTACAAATTTAACACAGTTTTTTTTCTGTCTTAAAATGTGTTTACACTTTTTGGCATCCTCTGTATATATTGGGCATATTTAATATACATATAATAAATATTTTCTGCCAGTCTGTAGCTCGACTTCCCATTTTCGTAGTAAGAGCAGAATTTTTAATTTTGATTGTGTAATTATCATGCCATTTTAAGAAGTCTGAAGTTTTTGCATACTCCAAGGTGAAAAAGGTCTTTTCTATTTTAGTAGTGTTTTAGATTTAGTTTTGTTCTAAAAGTTCTATGGCTTTAGCTTTTTATTTAAGTCTATGATCCATTTGAATTTAATTTTTGTGTATTGTGTGAGGTGAAGGTTGATTTTATTTCTAAATGAATATCCAGTTTTTCCAGCACCGTTTCTTTACAACAGTATCCTTTACCAATTGAATTGCCTTAATTAACATCTTTGCAGGGAAAAAGGAAAATATATGAGTCCAATTTTAGTCTCCTGATCAATAGTATTATCCATCCACACGCAATACCACATAGTCCTGTTACTGTTACTTGATGGTAAGTTTTTATGAAATCAAACAGTGAAAGCCCGGTTGCACTGTTTCTTCTTTTTAAATCTGTTTTGGCTATTCTAGATCCTTTGCATTTCCATGTAAATGTTCAACAGATTATTAATTTCTATAGAAAAAAATTCTTCTTAGATTTTTTTTATTGGTGTTCTGTTGAATCTGTACACCAGGTTGGGAAGAGCTGACATTGTATCAATATAGAGTCTTCAAATAGTGACTAGGGCACATGCATACACACACGCATCTTCACTTATCCGTGTTGTCTTTAATTTCACTCAGCAATGTTTTATAGATTTCATTGTCTACATCATGTTTTAAAACTTTATCCCTGAGAATTTCAAATTTCTAGTGCTATTACAAATTATATTGTTTCTTTTAATTATAGTGTCATCTGTTTGTTAATAGTATACTGAAATAAATATTTTTGACCATTCTTGTTAAATGTCACAGAAGTGGGCAGCAAAAGAGAAGGAATGAGGTTTAAAAATCTGTTGACAGTCACACATCAAAAAATGGAGTAAGATACCTTTCGTGGCTTGTAAACATCTCTATTTGTGTGTATGTGTGTGATTTTCCTGGATTTACATTATACTTCTTTAATTTATCACTATCTTTTTTCAAATACTACTATAATATTTCATTTGTGGGGTAAGAAACTTAAAACAATCTATCTCCATTTTCGCTCTCCCATTCTTCATATTACTGTCATTCATTTTATTTCTATTACACATGACATAAGCCTCACAATGTATGGTTACTAGTTTTAGATAGACATTTATCTTTTAAAGTAATTAAAAAGTTAAAAAAAATCTTTTAATTTCCACCAACTTTATTATTTTCAAGACTCTTTTATTTTTCTGCACATCCAAATTTCCACTTGGTACCATTTTTCTTATGTAAAAAGAACTTTTCCTAATATGTTTTGTTTTCTCAGGTTTTTGTTTTTAATCTAAAATGTCCTTATTAAACCTTTATTTTTTAAATATCTCTTCAATACCAGCCTAGGCAAAGAATTTATGGCTTAGACCCCAAAGGCAATTATAGTAACGACAAAAATAAATAAATTGAACTTGATTGTTTGTATACAGTGAGAGACAAGGATTCAGTCTCATTCTTCTACGTGTGCCTACCCAACTTTTTCAGTAAATTAGTAGATTTCTATATGCTAATAACAGCCAAGCTAAGAATCAAATCAAGAACTTAATATCATTTACAATAGGTACAAAATAAAATAAAAGACACGGGAAAATCCTTAAACAAGGAGGTGAAAGATCTCCACACGGAGAATTGCAAAACACTGATGAAAGAAATCATTGACGGCACAAATGGAAAAAACTTTTCATTCTCATCGATTGGAAGCATCAATGTTGTTATACTATCCACACTACCCAAAGTGATTCACAGATTCAACATGATTCCTATCAAAATACCAATGTCAGTTTTCAGAAAATTAGAAAAAGCTATCCTAAATTTGATATGGACTCCCATCCAAGTGCTATCTAGGCCTGACCATACTTAGCTTCCGAGATCAGACAAGATTGGGTGCATTCAGAGTGGTGTGGCCATAGAACAAAATTTGATATGGAATAAAAAAATAGTGCAAATGGCCAAAGCAACCCTCAGCAAAAAGCACAAATCTGGAGGCATCATATCACCTGGCTTGAAATTATACTACAATGCTATAATAACCAAACAACATGGTACTGATACAAAAGTAGAGACAAATCATTGGAATAGAAAAGAGAACCCAGAAATAAAACCCTACACCTACAACCAACTGATCTTCAGCAAAGCAGACAACAGCATATCCAGGGGAAGAGAAGCCCTATGTGTGCCATTTCCAAGTTTACCAGTTGTTTTCCTTGCTTTGTCAACTCTGTTGATAAGCTCCTAAAATAAAAACTGTTACTCTATTTTTTTTGTTTGGCTGCTGACAGCTTTTGAGACTCACACCTTCCTCCTCCCTTCTGTCCCATCTGGGTAAGCTAAGGAGAAAGCTTGAGTGTTCTCTCTCCCTCTGTCCTGATGGGAGATTCACACCACACAAACCTCAGCCTGAGGACAGGAACAATCACCTTGCCTTTGCCACCAATCCAACATAAAATAAACATCTTTATAAAATAAAATCCATCATAAAAACTTAGTGACCACAAAGTCTATTATGTAAGTAACAAACCTTTTCATGCCCCCTCCCTGTGTATGTGGTATCATCAGTCAGGACATCGGAACCAAATTTTAGAAGGGGCTCCATCTGCTTCTATTAGTAATCCAGTAGTAATAATAATAGTGACAAAAAACAATAGGGACTGAGTTAAATGCTCACACCTGGAAATATGCATGTCCCTTCTGCTAGCCATCTAGTGTGGGCATTGGTCAGGAGTTGAGCCGATGCTGGAATTCACTGTTGTAAACACCTTCGGTAAAACACAGACTTCACATTCCTCCAGCACAGAGCTGCTGTTATCTTGTGTGTAATATGGGAGCAGTGTTCCTGCTCCTTCTTAGCTTTTGGCAGTCCCAGGTCCCTGGATAGCACAGTAGCTCTTTGTCAATGCTCTTGCTTCAACCCCAGAGTTAGAACCCTATTGCTTGTTACACAGTAGTGGGCTTGTCCTGGGGTGTTCTCTGCTATCTTCTCACAAACTCTTCTTTACCAGCATCCAGATTAAGTCTGAGGCAGGCCATGTGTGTCTGGGTCTTGGTGTGGGGCTTTCTCTGCTATCTTCTTACAAACTCTAATTTACATTTTTGGGACTCCTTGAAGAGACAAGAGATGTCTATGGTTTCCCAGTGATAAGAGTGTAGAATTATGGACCTGTGAACTTTTGTTCCACTCTTTTTTGGGGAGTAGTGAGTCTTTATCCTGGCCAGGGTGACAGGGTATTCCACCTCCTCCAGAGAAGACCATTTTTCCCTTTATACTGCAGGGGAAATTGAGCCCTGATCTTTAACATAAGACTCACTTCCTGCTTGAGAGACCTACAGAATCATGAGAATGGCAGGTGAGTTGTGTATATACAGGAGATCAGAAAACTGGCCTCCAAAAGAAAATGTATATGTGAGGTGTGGCATTAATAATTATGGTAAAGATTCTCTAGATTCCAAAGGTCTCTTGATGCTGGAGACAGAGATATTCTATCTGACCTGCTCCATGTCCTCCTTAATCAGCATTAACATCGGACAAGCATCTTTTGTCTACTTCTTCCCATTTTATGATAATAAATACAGACCAGAGGTTTACTCAGGAGGGCTCTTCCAGACTTCCTCAGTCCCCCGACACAGACTTTGTGTTAATCCTCTTCATTCCTTGCACCAAGTCCCCCCTCATCTAGTGACCCAAAACCCCTTCATTATCCTTCCTTACAGAAACAGTAGACCTTTCCCTGGTTCCTTGGAGAAAGTTTTCTGCTCCTCACCAAGCAGATTTTGCTTCACAAAACAGAAGGGTCCAGATAAATAGGTGAGATGGAGATACATATATATGTATATTTGCCACCAAAATATAGGCTTATCTGCCTTGCCCCCTATCTTTTTTCATAAGAATCCATGTAGGCCCGTGGGGAAGAGCTTGTGAATATGTACACATCTCATTTGGATCTGTGGCTTCCAATTAGTCTAAATTATGCTAGCCCAGATTTGACCTTTTTTATTTTAATTTCATTCCCATTCTTCTTAACTACTTTTACAGCTTTTTTCTCTAGTTGTTTGAGTATAGCAGTAGGGAAAGTTTGAAATAAGTTTCTGTGGCATAGCCAAGACAGATGTTCTTTCAATTTGCTATCAGTTTTCAAATATACAGAGTAATGCAGTATAGATCGATGACATTTCATTACTCTGGCCAGACAGAACTTCCTAAATGAATCAATCTTTTCTAGATGATACCCAGAACACTGCTGAAATTTTTGCCAGATTTAGAAAATCATGGAAATGTCTTCAAGGAGCTGTTTGTGCTTTGTATTTTATTTTTCAAGCTATAATTTATTATAAATACTTCATGAAATGAAATTATCCAAAAGAGATTAAACTGTGCTTTTTTCTTATAGTGGATAAGGCCCCAAAAAAGCACACCTTCAAAATCATTTTGTATTCTTTCTTAGAAAGATAAAGCAATCTTGACTCTCTAATAATGGCCACTGTTAGAAGGTAGCGGTAAAAACCATTGCTGTGGTTGGAATGTTTGTTCCCTCTAAAACTCATGTTAAAACTTAATCCCCTGTGTGCAAGGATTGATAGGTGAGGATTTTTAAAGGTGATTAAATCATGAGGGCAAAGCCCTCAGGGATTCCTGAGTTATCTTGGAAGTGGAACTGGTAGCTTAATAAGAAGAGGAGGAGAGACCTGAAGTAGCATCCTCAGCCCCCTCGCTATGTGATGTCCTGTATCATCTCAGGACTCTGCAGAGAGTCCTAATCGACAAGAAAGTCTCACCAGACACAGTTCTTGGACCTTGACCTTCTCAGCCTCCATAACTATAAGAAATAAATTCCTTTTAAAATTATCCAGTTTCAGGTATTCTGCTATAAGTAACATAAAATGAACTGAAACAACCAGAGAGTCATTGAGAATAGCCTCTCCTGTGAGAAGTAACCCCACTATTTGATGACAAATTGGTTCAAGATCATTTTATTTGGAAGATTTAGAAAGAAAAACATTCTGACCAACAGGTAAACAACAAAAAAGGAATCCCAGCACCAGCTTGTCCTTGGAAAATGACTTTAAGCTGAGTGCTAAGCCTGACTCCTCCGAACCCAAATCATGAACCATTCTACTATGAGCATTGGATAATCATTGCCAAATAGTCTGTGGGAGACCTGTCTTAGTCTGCGGCACCATTTGGCAGTAGGAAGCCCATGGAAAAAAAATTTTCCCCACAAGAGAATGGCAGGCTAGCCCTCTTTGACATTGTGTAAATAGATTAGAACTGTAAGTCCTTGTGATTCTTAGCTATTTCCAGAGGTATCCTGTCAATAATAAAAGTGGGGGCTCAAAGTGGTTAATTCAAAATATAATACTAGATGACCATCATTGTCTTCCTATTACTCATACACGTGAGTTTTAGTGAGATTATCATAAAGAGTTGCTTTCCTGTTTTTACATCTTTTTAAAAATATTTTCATTTACACAAGAAATTCTATAACATCTCTAAAGTTCAGTACAGAAAGTTATCCTTGCAAGAGTTAGCTCTCAGAAATATTTAACTTTCTAAAGTAAAAAATATATAATGGCATGCAGTACAATGATGACTATAATGGTATTCTATGCTTTAGTTTCTGTGATTATTTCAGCAAGGGGTACTTCCTTCTAATGAAAAACAAAGCTGCTAAAAACTTACTGTTCAGATCTTGGTCTAATGAGCAAAAAGCTGCCTAGTGTGGACACATTTCATCGCATTTCACTTACGTGTAGAGAAATGACTTCATTGAGCACCATAGGATTAATGGAATAGGGATTCAATGATACTTACATAATCTTAGAGGAAAAATTGCAAAAATAGCAAAAAAGGAAGACTAATTTAAAATAAGGCTCTAATCAATAAAATAAGCACCAATATATTAGGTTCTTAGGAAAATGTAAATCAGCTGTCCAATATTTACCCTCTCCTTAACTCTTGCTTATTATTTTCAAATGTTTTTCTCCTGCCTTCACCCTTCTCCTGAGCTTCAGTTTATCTGTTCATTCACTTTTTTGCCATGAGTACTTAGCTATCTGACAGAAAGCATACATGTAATGGGTCCAAGCACAACTCTCAATTTTACCCCTGCCCACACCAAGTCAGCTTCTTGAACAATCTCCTCCTTCTTGAACAATCTCCTCCAGGGCCCCTATGTGCCCAGCCTAAGACCTGAGTCACCCCTCGCCTTTCTGGTGGAAATCACCCACCCCAGGACTATCCTTTGGATCATGTCTGTCACTTGGTTACTTCCCTGTTAACCCTAAAAAAGTTCAAGTGAAATCTGAATTATTTAGTGAAAAGAAAGAAGAGTCCTCTTCCAGTAACAAGAAGATTATTTCCCACTTTTAGGACCAGAGGCAAGTTCAAAAGGCTCTTGTCCCCTATAAATTCTATCAAACTGCCTCAGCTAAATCCAGGCAAAATTACCTGCCAGTGTGATACGTGCAGTAGACGTATACATTTCCTGATAGCTATAACAAATTACCACAAATTAAATAGCGTAAACAAGAACATTTTATTCTCTCACAGTCATGTTGGCTGGAAGGATAAGATCAGTTTTACAGGGCAAAAACCAAGGTGTCAGCAGGCCACACTTCCTTTGGACGCTATGGCAGGGCTAGGTGTAAAGATGAAATATGGCCTAAAGGTGAAATGCAGCCCGCTAGTTTCTTAAAGTGCAGCCTTTTGACTGAATCCAAATTTTGCAGAACAAAACCTTTTACTAAAACAGTGCAGCAGAGAAAGTTGAAGTTTTTCTTGCCTCTTTTGTTGCTTAAAAAAGAATATTGAAATCAAAAAGGTCACAGTTTCCTTAACCCGATGGGCAAAGTCTGTTCCTACCTCCTCCAGTCTCTGGTGGTTACAGGCATTTCTTGACTTATGAATGCTTCACTCCAGACTCTGCCTCTGTGGTTACATTGCTTTTCCTCTTCTGTGTCAAATCTCCCCGTAGATGAAAGAGTTCTCTGCTCTTTGATAAGGATACCTGTGGTTGCATCTTGGACTCACTCAGATAACTTTCCCATCTCAACATTCTTACTTTAATCGCACCTGCAAAGCCCCTTTTTTGCCATAGAAGATAACATTTCTCTGTTCTGGGCAGTGCCTGTGGTTCAAAGTAGGGCGCCGGCCCCACATGCCAGAGGCGGTGGGTTCAAACCCAGCCCTGGCCAAAAACTGCAAAAAAAAAAAAAAAAGATTTTTTTTTTTTTTCTCTGTTTCGGGAGTTAGGATGTGAATACCTTTGGGGAGAGGGTATTATTCAGCCTACCAAAATCATACAGTAAATATTTCAGAGAATGGTTTTAAATGTATCACTGATTGGATGACAAGACATAGGACTGTACCTTAAGTCCAACCCCAACCATTTCTTTGCATATTTAGAAGACAAACTGATATGATCTTCCCATAGCTGAGTAAGATCCTTATGATTTTTCTCACCCTGTCATCACTATGTATTACCTACATCACAGTTACAAACAATCAATGCTTATATTAATTCTTACAAATAATTTATCCTTTTAGGTTATTCATGTCATCGAAGGCTTACATATTGACAGATTTACTCAGTGAGTTAAAAATCATATCCATTTTGTCAATAAAATGTCTCAACACTGATCTTTCTTGTTGATTTTCTTCTGTTTTTAGAGAGAATTGTACCCCAGACATGGTACTATACTACTTTTCTTGTATGTTATGCAGTTAACCATAGTTATTTATTTGTATGAAATATAGAATTTTCAAATGGTTACTTTTGAAACAAAGATGTGATATTTCTGAAATAAAGCTCTTTTTTATTTTTCACCTGACCATTCAGTTTGTTGTCATGGAGTGAGAAAGTTCATTGTAGTGGAAAGCTCCCAGAATTTGTAATCATAGAATTGTAGTTTCCATTCTGACTGTGCCCTTCTCTCAGTTCAAGTTTCTCATTGGCAGAATGGAATTTGCTATGATAAAACCCACCTAGCTATGTTGTTGAGAGAGTTAAAAGAAGCGAGTATATTTTGTGAACTGTAAAATTTTATTCACGTTATAATTATGATTCTGTTTGTGCTGCTTTTTATAGATGTTTTTGAAACAGGGGCTTACTTCATTAATTTCTACTTAGTCATTCATTTTATACTTATGGACCCTTTTTGTGCTAGGGACACACAGCAAATAAAATCAACCAAGTCATTGCCTTAACGGCAATTACATCGTAGTAGAGAACATTAAGCTCTAAAGTCCTCTCTTTAGAGGATATTGCTAAGACATTTGCTGGTGGAGATGTCTGTTCTACTCTGGTTTATGGAGAAGTCATATGTACACTCTTTTTTTCATTCACTCAACAAATTATTGTGCATCTATATGTATCAGCATTGCAATAGGTACACATGTAGAAATTACAGTCTCTTTCCTTAAATAGCTTAATCCTATAGGAGGCACTAAGAGGGAGCATCTGAAGTCAGAAGTCTTCTCAGAGGTGATAAGTGAAACACCTAAGATGGACCTTGAATGATTAACAGGATTGTGAACAAGAGGTCAGACACTCTGACAGATAACTGTGAAGATCAACAGTTAGTGTGGGCATTTGAGTAGTGTCAGGAGAGAACATTGTGGCATGTGACTATCCCATTTCAAGGCATTTGAATGATACCCTCTAAGTTTTAGAAAAACTCTCCTTCCTAGTCTCCCTCCAAATAAAATACATCTGTTCCTTGGTGTTCATGGGGAATTGATTCTACAAGCCCTGCAGATACCAAAAATCCACAGATGCTTAAGTCACTTATAAAAATGGTATAGTATTGCATATAACCTACACACATCCACTCACATATACTTTAAATCATCTTTAGTTTACTTATAATACATAATATAACACCTACACATCACTTGAAGTTTGCTTGGATTTAACATTAATGCTCAGGACAGGGCAAGTTCAAGTTTTGCTTTTTAGAACTTTGTGGAATTGTTTTTTTCTGAATATTTTTGATTTATGTTTGGTTGATACCACAGATGCAAAACTCATGAATATAGAGGGGCAAATGTACTTAGCAGTCTCATTTTTAAATTCCTTATTATTAGTATTTGATGTGCCAAGGAAATGCCTTCTTTATATTCTAATTGGAGGACTGAATGGGGAATAAACAAATTCTCAATTGGCTAGGGTAGAAAGTCTCTATTGAAATTATCTTTGCTTGGTAAGACCAGGCAGGTTTTTCACTGCAGAACTGTCCTTGACATCTGTCTTGATACATGCATCTAAATGACTGACCTATAGTTTCTTATAATTCCCCTGACTAATAATAGAAACCAAACTAGGGCAGAGCTAAGAATGCTGATGGAGACTAAAGAGATTCAGCTGTGAGTTCTACCAGTGGTAGGGACTGGGACTCAAACTAGTCAATTCCAGGGCTATTCACTGATCAGGTGTTTTTCGTTTCCAATTTAGTCAATTCACTCTTACTTGGAAAGTTGCAGATTGGCCTCATATCCTTGGTGCTAACCCACTAATTGGGCTAAATATTCATTTGAGTAAATGACAGGGTGGCTATAAAGTTCATGTGCAATTTAAATAGTTACAACTTTATGGCCACCCTGTATTATTTTTGTACATTAGCCTCAATCTTATTTTAGAATATTTTTAAAAAATCATTTCACAATTCTTCATCTTAAACTAGATATATTTTTGATTGTTCAAAAAGCCAGCAATTGTAAAATTTTCTGTGAGGTAACTAAATTTCTATATGACCAAAAACTTATTTTGTATTATGTCTGGATTTTATGTTCTATTGTTGATTCCCAGCTTAACATCTTTTTTATGATGGTATGTGGTTCTATCACCCTTCCATGAGTAGTTTATGTTGTATTGAGGATTCTCAAGACTGTGGTATTTGTAGGAATCTGACAGTTTTATTTCCTTGCTCAGAAAGAGGGCATTATCTCTCTCTTTATGAGAACATGGGTGGTGATTACCCAGTGGTTGGCTGACTGAATGTAAAACATGCCTTTCTCATGACTTCTGGCTTTTTTGAAGGTATCAATCCTTTAATTCAAACTTGAAGGGCTATCCTGGGGTAGTTAAACATGGCAATGAATCCTGGAATAAAGTACTAACCCCATAAAGTATTCAATAAGGGTTCTAAGACAAGACACAGCCCACCCGCTGGCCCACCCCACTCCATCCCCACCACCATCATAGAGATGACTGTTATTCCTTAAGAATGGTCTCGGTTACTCAGGTGATTTATCATGAAGAGAATCAGTTATTAGTCCTCCCCCACCACCTCTCTATCATCAACAGACCTCACACCTCACATTTTACTGATACAAATTTTCCCATCCAGACACCCTGAAATCATTGTGATTAGGTTTCTTTTAAACCAAGTGCATTCTTTCCCCAAGGTGATTTAAAATTTCCCTCTTATTAAGAAAAAACATAA
The DNA here is from genome assembly GCA_963574355.1 of Loris lydekkerianus. NCBI lineage: Eukaryota > Metazoa > Chordata > Mammalia > Primates > Lorisidae > Loris > Loris lydekkerianus. The sequence goes on from CAUYPK010143997.1 coordinate 41,015, forward strand.
AATAAAATTTCCCTCTTATTGTCATTGTACACCAAGAACTGTGGTGCCACAGCAGAGGGCACACACACACACACAAACAAAAAAACAAAGAGTAACAATGCAGAAGATATATATTTGAGAGACAAAAACTACCAAGCCCGATAGAAAGTTCCATCTTTCAGAGAAAACAAAGACTTCAGTGAGAATCATCTGATGAAGAGGCAACACTGAAAGGTTGTATTCCCACTAAGATTCAGCACAGTGCCAAGGAATAAGGATACTGAAGAATCAGTTAGTTATGCCACGGTAGGACAAAACTGAGCAACAGCCATGTAGGATATATAGAAGGGGGCTCAAACTCGCTGAGGACAGTTCTTGCAGGCCCACTAATTACTGGTTATCATCACCTGTGCTCTGGGGATAAACTGGAAATTTGTATCAGATCTTATCATACATTCCTCTATTTTTCTGTACATGGGTATGTTAGCTTCCATTTGATTCTTTAACAGTTTATCACAAATTTGGTGACTTGAAACAACATAAATTTATTACCCAAAGTTCTGGAGACTGAAAGTCCCAGGCCTGTTTCCTCTGGAAGCTGCAAGGAGGACCTTATCTTTTCCAGCTTCCAGGGGCTGCCCATGTCATTCAATCTGCACATCTTCTCTCATCTGACCCTCTGGGTACTCTCCTATATGAACCCTTGTAATTACATTGGGTGCATCCAGCAGATGCAGGATAATTTTTCCATATGAAGACCCTTAGGCCAGGTTTGGTGGCTAATACCTATGACCCTACTCTGGGAGGCCAAGGTGGGTGGGGATTGCTTATGCTCAGAAGTTCAAAACTCAGCCTGAGCAATAGCAAGACTCCATCTCTACTAAAAAATAAAAAAAAACTACCCTGGCATTGTGGTGGGTGCCTGTAGTTCCAGATACTGAGGAGGTGGAGGCAAGAGGATTGCTAAACCCAAGAGCTTAAAGTTGCGGTGCGCTATGATGCTGCCATGGCACTCTGTTGAGGACAAAAGAATGAGATTCTCTCTCTCTCTCAAAAAAAAAAAAAAAAATCCTTAACATAGTCATATCTGTAAAGTGCCTTGTACCAAGTAAGGTAACAAATTCACGGGACTAGACTAGGCTTAGAATGTGGATATCTTTAAGGGGCCCACCACAATGAGAGTAAACTCTTAATCCTTCCTTTCATGGACTGAGTGTCAGGGAATAGTCAACCAATCCTCTGTGTCTTCTTCACAGGTTCATGTGTCTCTACCTGATTCAGAGTCACTTGTGGTGCCTAGGAGTCACATGTGAGCAAACAATATCCTATGTAATATTGTCTTTGTGAGAGTTCTTTTTATCTATAGAGTGTGTGTGGTACATATTGTACAATATATTCCTTCATTAAAGTCACTGGTTTAAATTTTGGATAGTGCCAAGGACAGAGCTATTTTCTAGTAGAACTAAGATCTCCCTCCTTAAATATTCAATAAAAAATGTTAGACAACAGTTATTAATTCACTTACTAATCCAGGAAGTATTTTACTGTTTTATCCTAAATAACAAAAAGATTAGCAGACTCTTCACTGAAATCAAGAGGTGTTAACTACTCTTTTATTAATTACCAACCACTACTTTTAAATGATATGAAATCAATATGGCTTCACTCATTCTTGGTGAATGTACAGGGTGTCCTGAAGGTCAGTGTACACAGGGGAAATGGGAAACTGTAGATAAATGTACCTTCATTTACAAAATATTCATTAGAAAATTTTATAAAGAGGTGACCAACACAAAGACTATTTTGTAAATATTTTGTATCTTGATTTCTAGTGATCACCACATGATTTTCTAAAGGTTCACCAGACTTCTATTTAAAACTCCAATGACAAATACTAATAAGTATTAAAATTAACTTGTTTGGTTCCTGCTTTCTGGCATTACCACATCTCCCTTTAAGAAATGGAATAGTGACATTGTGCATGTCAGCTTCTAGAGCAAGGGCATGTGGAGAAAGAAGAGTACCTGGCAATAAAATAAACATGTCCCTGGAGTGAGAGAAAGATGGCCACTAAATAACAGCTTCCCTGCAACTGGGCACTGTGAGTCTGGGGAGATAAGACTCCAGGCATCTCTGGCTGATGGGATCTGCCTATAATCATCCCATTGAGGATACAGGGAATCAGCAAGAGACTTCTGGACCCCAAAAGGAGGACAAAAACAGTGGAAAACTGTCAAATGGTTGCGTGTGTTCATTCAGTCTAATCCCACCGGCAGCTGTAAGTACAGCAGCAGCAAGACTGCAAACCAGAAAGGCCTTACCTGTGAACTGTTTTGGTGTTTTTGGACTTGGCACTCAGTTGAACTGCCTTGGGGAGAGCTTGAGCAGGAGTGCGGAGAACTTTGGGCATTGTATAGGGCCCCAGACTGAGCCGCTGAGCTGGGTGGAGCTAATAGTGTTCAGCTGTGGGCCGCAGGGAGCCATTGTGAGAGAACTGCCCCGGCAAGCTACACTTTCAGGGTCACAGAGCAAGGATCGGGCAGGAGCTAGTAACCTAGTGACTGAGCAGCCAAAAGGAGAGGACTGAGCTTCCTTACAGCCTTAACCCTCAGGGGCAAAGTGAGACTGGTTTGGGCACACTGGGTAAGTGGATCAGCAATGATCCGAGCAACAAGCACTTTCCTGGGAAAGCTTCTGCTTAGCCAGGATTAGAAGGTTAAAGTTCCTTTTAAGAGGGCTGAAGAGAGATTTAGGGTCTCCACCCTGTGGGGTTTGAGAAATCAGGGAGGCCTCCAGTCATATCAGCATTGTGATTAACATTTCATACCCCAGAAGACCACCTGTTGCCCAGAGAATATTCAACAAGATATATATACTGCTTTGTTTTTAGTTGCTTTTTGTTTATTTTGTTGTTGTTGTTTTGTTTTTTAATTTCAACCTTTTCTGTACAAATTTTTTTCTTTTCTTTTTTTTTCTTTCTTTTCTTTTCCATTTTTCTAGTTTAAATACAAATTTCCCATTGCTGCCTTTTTCAATAATTAGAACTTCATTTTTGGTAGTGTTTCTACCCCTATTATTTGTTTTTACACTCAATTTTATACTGTAAAATTTTCTGTTTGCTTGTTTTGGTTTCATTTATCGCATTTTTGTCTTTCTTCTCTACTTGGCAGAGGTGTGCTAATGTGCCCGATCAGGTTAGCAAAGAGCTGCTGACCTCAAGGGAACCACCCAACCAGGTACCCCTAGAGGTTGGGGGGTTTTTAAGGTTGTGTCAAAGTACCCTACTGTATACCTATATTGCTCTGTCTCCCTCTTTCTGTGCCTCTCTTCTTGTCACGATTCCCTTTTATCCACCCTCTCTCCTTTCTCTATTTTCTTTTCTTCCTTTCTTTTTCTTTCTTTTATCCCTTCTTGCTCTTCAACCTTCTCACCCTCCTGGTCCTATACCAAAAGAACTCATCAAAACCTTAGTCCACAGGCATGGGAACTTAAAGAGCAAGAGGAAGTGAAAGGACAATTAGGACAAGGAAACAGATAAAAGAAATCACTTATGAGGAAGAATGAGCAGAAAACTCCTGGCAACATGAAGAACCAGTCCACAGCAACTCCTCCAAGGGGCCATGAGGTAGCTACTGCAGAGTATTCCACCTATAAAGACATGATAGGAATGACAGAAAGGGAATTTAGAATACACATAATGAAAACAATGAAGGAAACTGCTAATAAAGTGGAAAATAATCAAAAGGAAATCCAAAAACAGAATCAAATAAGAGATGAACGATATGAAGAATACAGAAAGGATATAGCAGAGCTGAAGGAACTGAAGCAGTCAATTAGGGAACTTAAAGATGCAATGGAAAGTATCAGCAACAGGTTAGACCATGCAGAAGAAAGAAT